>CATIWM010413951.1:0-20805 GCA_949671775.1 Mallotus repandus | reverse complement strand
CTAAGAGAGAAAGTTAATTAGACCAAAATTATATTTCTTTTCCACATAATCCAAAATTGAAAAATATTAACAAAAAACAATATAATGCTCATCAAAGGAACTTTTTTTATATATAAAACAGAGGATTTAATAAATAAAATTTCATAAAAAAATTAACATGATGCCAAACGTGCTAAGACAACAAATCTCTTCAAAAATCCAACCTCTCATATAAACCGTATAAAATAATAAAATAAAGCCAACGATACAAAATAAATAATACAATATAATGTAACATAATGCTCATTAATGGTTCTGCTGCGCTCAGACACCCGCTCCCACTGATATGTTGTGGAATCTTTTTTTTTTCCACTCCATCTCCTAAAACTTTCAGCTCAAGATTAAAATTAGTCCTTATATATATATATATATATTATCAATTTAATTATAATTATTAATAAATTTTACAGGTGTCAATGAACAAAGATAATCAGTAGCTGTAATTAAATAAATATCAATTTAACGGTCTTAATTTCAGTTGCATAAATACAAATGTGTGTATCATAGTAAGAGTCTAATATTTTAAAAATTGATATTTTTCATTATCAACTTTTTTATTAAAATAAGGACCAATTTTTTAATTGTTTAAAATATTAGGGAGGTACTTGTAAATTTTTAGATAGTCTTTTGTACATATGTCAAAAAATAAGGAGTTAAATGTAATATTTAGAACAACCTTACTTGAACAAGATACTCTGCGTCCTTTAGCACAAAGGAGACAAGAACTCAAGTTTGATGGATGAATTTCTTTTCACTAAAAAATGTGTAATATTTAGGGGCATATTTCGCCTTTATTACAAAATTTAGCACTAAATTGACTTAGAAAAAGCCTTAAAAAGTCTAATTTCACCCTGAGCAAAAAGTTTAAGAACCAAATCGATCTTTATTTCCATTTTTTTCTTCTTTCATTTCCGGATTTTAACAATATCAAACAACATTATAGTACGGTTGTATTAAAATATCAGTCGTACTAAAATTATGAAATTGTAATGTTTAATCCACCAGTGTCGACAAATATCTCATAACAACTAATTTAACGTAATTGTAAAGTCTACAAATTCCATTCCATTGTCATTATTGGTGCTCCCAAGCTATTGTTGGTTCTATATTTTCATAATCAAAGTGTTTCAAGTAGTATTTTATATTGATCTTGATTTTGCTTGTTCTTGTTACACAAAAGTCAATTTTAGACTTAAAGTGTTATTTTCTTTTAACTTTTCTATATAGTCTGTTTTGTAGTATAAATAAGTTGTTATTAATTTATCTAAGTTAATTTGAACTCAATAAATAAAATTGTGTCAGTTTCGGTAGTCAAGTGGCAAAAATTCCCTTTAAAATATATTAAGAGTATGAATTTTATTTCTGACACTGTAGATAGTGAAATTCTCTTATTTTGACAAACAAAACTGTAAACCTTCATGTAATGAAAAAAAAAAAAGAAACTAGGACTAATGTCATAAAATGCTCATCAATAGTGTTGCGGTGATATTAATAATGACTAAAAGTAAAGAAAGCTGGAAGCTAGGAAGTACCTTTTAGAAACACACACTAGGAAGAAGTGCCCTCAAGTCACTAGGAAAAACCAAAGGCTTGACTCGGTCATGAATATGTGTAGCACCTAGTCAAATGAAGTGGAAGAAGACTTTTTAAATGCAACGACATTTCATGGAAATGCCGCCCACTTTTTGCTCCAACCTAGGGCTGTAACTGGCCGAATTTTAAAAAATTCAGGTTCGGTGAGTCTAAAAATTAATGAATTTAAATTTTTAAAATTTTTAAAAATTTGATTCAAACTCGGCTCAGTTTGAATTTGACGAGTTTGAACCGAGTTCGCGAGCCAGATAAACTCAACATATAACATACATGATTTCTTATTATTTTTGGTAATTTAGACTTTATTTATTTATTATAAAATTAATATTATATAATATTTACTTGATATTATATTTACTTCAAAACTATAAAATTTATCATTAAATTAAAATTATATTTAATAATATTTATTTAATTAATATTAATGCTTAATAGTTTAAATTATATTTACTTAATGGAAATTTTAATATTAATATTAATTTATACAAAAAATTGTATAATTTTATTATTAATATCTAATTTTTATTAAAATTTAATAATTTTATTACAAATATAAAATTTTTACCAAAATTAAAAAATTTAATTGTTTATATTATACTTACTTAATGCTATATTTTATATTAAGATTACTTCACATCAAAACTATATAATTATTATTATAAATATATAATTTTTATTATATTTAGTAATTTAAATGTAAACGAGCCTATAGACGAGTCTGTTCGCGAACTGGCTCGCGAGCTAACAAACGAGCATGTTCGTGAACTTTAACGAGTCGAATGTAAGGAAGTTTGGGTTCGGCTTATTTAGCTTACAAGCCTCAAAATGAAATTTCTCGGCTCATTTAACTTAACAAACGAACTCGAACAAGCTTTTTTCGAGTCGAACTCTAAAGGAATCATGAACCGTTTAGCTCGGTTACACCTCTACTCCAACCTAGCACTAATTTCTGTGTTAATTTTTCATTTTTGTTTGGACATTGTAGCAATAACGACATTTCTATGTATCAATTTTGAAATAAATTTAAAAATAAATTTTTAAATTTTACATATAATTTTAAATTTTTATATATCAATGAAAAATAATAAGAAAACAAAAAAATTACAACTTAAGATTTGCGAATCAATTTATTATATAAATATAGTATAAATATAAATATAAATATGAAGTAACTACTTTTAACTATTACTATAAATAATAATAAAATTTTAATTTTAATTTTTCATATGTTTAGAAAATCAAATATTTTTTTTTTTATTTTTGATAACATTTTTAGCATTTCAAATCTCTCTTTTTTTCATTTCATACCTTTTTTGTTTGACCCATGTTAGAAAAATTTTAAAATAATACGGTTGAAAGTATTTCGAATTTAAGGTTTTTTAGTAAGAAAATTAAAAATTTATGAAAATATTTAAAAATAATTTTTAAATTTATGTAAAGAGTGGTAAAATTAAAATTTAGAATTATTTTTTATATTTTATTTTTTTCTTATAAGTTAAAGGGCTCTTGCTATAGTGCAAACGTTTATATCTATGCAAATGAAATTAGAGTTGTTGGATTCATTTTTATTTAATTATAACCATTGATCATTTTTTTTGCACCAATACCTATAAAATATATCAATTGTTGTAATTAAATTAGCAGTAATATAACTGTTCTAATTGCATTTGTATATATACCCACGTTTGTATTGTAGAATAACTCTAGTTAAAGAGGACAAAAAATTTAATAATTGAAAATTTTATTTTATTGGGATCTAAAAATAATTTTTAAAAATACAATTAAATCTTTCAAATAAAATTAAATATACTTGATAAATTTTTAAAGTTAAAAGAGCAAATTTAAATAACTTTTAAAGTAGGAATTAATTGATAATTGGCTTGAAGTTGAGGATAAGTGATGATTTTTTTTTTCCAAATTTTGGCCATTTATATTAGCAACAAACTAAAATCGTGAATTTTGTTTTTTGTTTTTTTTTATTCTTTTATAAACATATGACTGAAATGTTTTGAATAGAATCCAAAAATTTTTTATGTAATATGACAAGCATTAGGAAGAGTAATACAATTCTGTAACATAGATCCTACCAATTATCTCATATAATTATTTACATGAGATTGTTGCCTGCTCTAAATATATAGTATCCAATGGTTTGTTATATGTGACAATATGCATTATATTTTTAATAGTTAAGTGTAAAACACTTGTAACATATACCCGGAGTTTAGCACTCAATTATAGCATCATAACTGTGTGATTATGTTTTAAATTGTTTCTTCTCTTCAGAAAAAAAAAAAAAAAACTGTATTGGATGTGAAGGAGGCTTGCCTAGATTGAAGTTCTCTGGTGAAAGGAACAGATATTTTCAGTCGAGAGTGTGGCTATTTTACTCTGGATAGGGAACGAATTTAGCATTTCATGAGTAAATTATGTTTTGGATGAATCTTGTAATTAAGAAAGCTCATCATCAATTAATATAATCAATTCACTTGGGTAAAAACGATTTAACTTTATCTTTTTTCTATTTCTTATTCATGGAAACAAAAATACAATCATTTCATTTTAATTAAGAGACGAAGTCTTTTCACCTTTTTCACTAAAGGAATTGAGCAGTGTGGACAAAAGGTTCAATGTGGCCCTCAGCTTGTTCTGAGAGAGAAAATTAATCGGTCCAAAATTATATTCCTTTTCCGAATAATCCAAAATTAAAAATAGTAAAAAAAAAAAAAACAAAGCAATGCTCATCAATGGTGTTTTCTTAATAAGTAGAAAATTTTACTAATAATAGTATTGGAAAAATTGTGTATGAGGATGTCAGTTGTTAACTGTACCTAAGCCAACAGGTTTTTCCTTCTGAAGGGAATTCAACCCATAAATATTAAGTGAAAAATTAAAAAAAAAAAAAAGAATGATCACGGCAATAACATAACAAAACAAAGCCAGCAATACAAAAAACACCACATCAACGCTATACAATGCTCATTCAATGGTGTCGCAGTGATATTAGCGATGCTAGAAATGAAAAATGACGTACTGAAGCTTTGAATTGTTTTTTGGTCAATCCGAAAAATTCCTTATCCACAAAAGAAGTAGAAGTGAAAGGAAACTCACAAATAATGCTTTTCCGGTTATCAATTTCTGTCATATCATTCACTGCACAAGATAATGATGGAATCATTCTGTTTTGACCATTCCAGGTGCAGCCCAAGTACAGCAATAGTGCAACAACTCCCAGAGTGAGGCTATTCTTCCGTTACAAAGCAAATTTCATCATGATCATAGAATATGACACTCAATTATCGCATCACAATAGTGTGATTTATTATTGACACCCTCATATATATTTTTATTCAACTAATAATTTATATTTTTAATTAAAAGTGACTTGCAAAATAAGAAAGATAAAATCTAAACAGGAAAAGACATCTCTCATCTAGAAGAGTTCCTCATCAGGAAGACTTCAAGATCAGGAGAAACTGTATCAAGAAAGGACAAATCCTACAAGAAAGAGAAATCTTATTCCTTTCAGGTTTAAGCATCTTATTCTCTATAAATACTCATCACCTCTCTTCACATTATATTATTCTATTCTTTTAGCTCTCGACTCTCTTTAAATTCTCTCTCTCTCTCTCTAACTTAAGCATCGGAGGGTTTGTGGGGGCAATCTCACATCTCACTTTACTTCTTTATTGATTGCTTGACCACAGGACTCGGAGGTTCCGGAAATCAAGTTATCAAGTGGCACTGTTTGTGGGAACCTTTTGAGTTAAAGCCATTGTTATCTACAGAGCTAAAGTAAAGTTCACACCATAACATCTAGTCCACCAGCCACGGATACTAAGATCAATCTATCAGGAACAACCTCAGATGCTCCCATCAGCCCATCAGCTCCTATTCCTCTCATTAACCTGTCGGCCCCCATCTTGCCCATTGATCTGTTAGCCCTTATTCATCATGGGGGACTGTCCTCTCAAATCCTTTTTTTCGGAGTTACACAAGCATGGGCAAACCTAGGCACGAGCTTTCCTTATTATGCTCCATTGCATCATACTAGCTGACCCATTTCTTCCGTACCTTTCCCAAGTCTTTCAAGAACCCCTATTACAAACACATCAGATTTCAACACGGTAACCCAGACACCAAACCTGCCTCCCACAAGCAAAGAGGCAATGAACCAAAACATCCAAGCCCAGATGACCCGTATGCAACAACAACTGAACGCCTTAATTCATAAGAATAATCCCAGAGCTGCTAATCCAGAGAATAATATGATCATACCACCTGTGGCATCTTAGAGTGCTCCCAGAAGGGACAAAGAAGCTCAGAAAGATTCGGAAGGGGAGTCAAGTACAAGTAGTCCTGCCTTAGATGATTCTTAGATAGCTCAAAAGGTAGAGCAAGCAATCCAGAAAGCTCAGACGAGGCTAAGAAAGAAAGATGAATGTGTCCTGGAGGAAACAACACCCTTCATAAGTAGGATAATCAGAATCGAAATCCTGTCAAAGTTCAAACTACCTCAGTTGGACTCATTCGATGGCACCGAGGATCCGATCATCCACATCTCTTCATTCCGGACTAAGATGATGCTCCAGAATGTGAATGATTGAATATTGTGCTGAGTCTTCCTAAGTACGCTCACCAAAACTGCTCAAAGGTGGTTTCGCTAAATTCCTAAAAATTTTGTTTCATCCTTTGAAGAATTAGTGGAGAAGTTCCAAACTTGATTCATCACCAATGTCCCACTTGCAAAAAATATAAATGATCTCTAGATGCGGACGCATGAAGCCACAAAATCACTGAGAAGCTACTTAGATAGATTTAATAAAGTTGCCATGCAGATCGAGAACTTAAGTGATGAAGTGGCTATAGAGGTGATGAAAAATGGAACACAGTTAGGGAAGTTGAAAGATAAGATCATGACTAAAGAGTCCACCACCTTCTCTGAGGTTATGTCTATGGCAATTAAACTAATAAAATTAGATAAAGACATAAGGCTACTACGGGATGATGACAGAATAACCTTTAAAAGAGATTAAAGGTCCAAGCCAAGGAGATCTAGAGCCCAACGTCCTTACTTCAGAAGTTCGACAGGAAACCCGACAAGCAGATTTAGGAAAGAAATAAAAAATTACACCCCTCTGAATGCTCCAAAATCATAGATCCTCTTGTGGATCAGAGCAAATGGGGTAGGAATACCTGTACCAAGAAGATCGGGCCCTAATAAAAGAGTAATGCAAGATAGAAGATTCTATTACCAATATCACCGAGAGTATGGCCATGACACCAATGATTGTCAAAAATTAAAAAGAGCCATAGAACAACTAATACAAAATGGTAAACTCAAAAAATTCACCGACACATCTCGAAGACACCGAGACTCTGAGGATGAGAATGGAGATAAGTCAAAAGCAAAAAAGGCTCAGAATGAAGTAGTTGGAGTCATTAATATTATAGTTGGAGGTGAAGTGCCCAAAGAGAAAAAGATGAAAAAAACTCGGAGAGAAGAAAGCCAGTTGCAAAGGCCAACTATCACATTCAGACCAGAGATGGAGAACATGCCTGGCATCCTCATAATGATGTCTTGGTCATAAGTGCATACATCCGAAATTATCTGGTGAAAAGGCTTCTAGTAGATGATAGAAGCGCTATCAATGCACTCTAATGGGGTGCCTACCAGGCTATTGGAGGCTCAATTACTGATCTTAAGACCATTAAAAATCTCATCATAAGCTTTTGTTGAGGAACAACTCAACCTATGGGAGTAGTAGAACTGATGGTAGAATTTAGGGACCGAGAAGCAGGGGATATAAAAACTGTCTAATCTTTGTTTAACATTATGGACCTTCCACTCACTTATAATGGCATTATCGGAAGACCCATCTTATATGAGACTGATGTAGCCACAAGCATTAGATGACTAACCATGAAGATTTCTCTTTAAAACTGAGTCATCACAATACTCGGAGATCAGTCTACAGCTTAGTAGTGTTACCAATTAGCTATCAAACCTCAGCTGGAAGCTTTTCCCCTAGCATCTTTAGAGACAGGAAAACAAGGTGCTAATCCAGAGCCAGTTGATCAAGTTCAAACATTGCAAATACCAAATGAAAAAACTGTCAAAATTGGAGGTGAACTTGATGACGACATCAGAAAGGACATTAGTGAAGTTCTCAAGAAACACTAAAATAGATTTGCCTCAAAAGCAACCAAGATTGTGGGTGTAGATACTTGGATTGCGTCACACAGAGTGAACATCCAACCAGGAATGAAACCTGTAATCCAGAAGAAGAGGAAATTCATGAATGAAAGATAGAAAGTGATTGCCGAAGAGACAAGAAAGTTGTTAGATGTCGAATTTATAAGGGTAGTTACACATCCGGAATGGGTAGCCAATGTTGTCTTGGTTAAAAAAGCTAATGGGAAGTACATGATGTGTGTTAACTACACAGACCTCAATAAAGTATGCCCCAAAGACAGCAATCCATTGCCAATAATTGACCAGTTGGTAGATTTAATAGCTTACCACCATTTATATAGCTTCATTAATGCTGCTGAGGGGTACCACCAGATTCCAATGAAGAAGGAAGATGAAGAAAAAATGTCATTTATCACTCATGAAGGCCTTTACTTTTACAAGGTCATGCCTTTTGGGTTGAAAAATGCTAGAGCTACTTACCAAAGGCTGATGAATCGTGTGTTTTAATATCAAAATGAGAAGAATATGGAAGTGTAAATGGATGACATCATAGCCAAAAGCCATCGAGCAGAGCAACATGCTGAGGATCTCGAGCAAATCCTTAGTATACAGGACCAATACCAAATCAAGTTAAACCAGACAAGTGTGTCTTTGAAGTAAAAGTAGGGAAATTCTTGGGCTTCATGATTTCACAGACGGGAATAGAAGTAAGCCCGGAGAAGATGGAAGCTATTCTGAAAATGAAAGCTCCAAAGTCACTAAACGAGCTTCAAAAACTCAATGGCAGAATCATGGCTCTCGGAAGGTTCATCTCATGCTCAATGAAGAAATGCTTACTCCTATTCTGAGCCTTGAAGAATTCCAAAAAATTTTAAAAGAATGATGAATGTCAAGCAGCTTTTGAAGAAATTAAGCAGTTCTTGACTTCGCCTCCATTGCTCAACAGACCAGTCCAGACGAGACTTTATATTTGTATCTTTCCATTGGTCATGAGTCCATAGCCTCAGTATTATTACAAGAAGAGGGAAGCCAACAAAGTCCGGTCTACTATTTCAGCAAGATCCTCAGAGGCTCAAAGATCCAGTATCCAAAATTAGACAAGCTTGTCATGATAGTTGTCCACACGTCCAAGAAGCTTAGACAGTACTTTTAAGCCCACTCAATAGTAGTCAGAAATAACTTCCCTTTGAGGAAAATTTTACAGAGGCCAGAAACTTTAGGACATCTGGTCCAATGGTTAGTTCAGTTAGGAGAATTTGACATCAGCTACGAGCCTCACCAGTAGATAAAGGCTCAAGCGTTAGCAGATCTTATACAAAAGATGACAGTGAAAGAAGCAATCTCTCTTTTATATTCAGAATGGAGACTCTATATAGACAGAGCATCTGGAGTGCAAGGGTCTAGAGCAGGAATTGTTCTGATTAGACCGAGCAAAGTCAAAATTAAATATGCAATTCAAATCAAGTATAATTCCACTAACAATGCAGCTGAGTATGAAGCACTACTCATAGGCCTCAGGTTGGCCATAGAAATTCCAGCTGAACATCTCAAAGTATATTCTGACTCCCAACTAGCGTTAATTAGGTGAAAGACACATACCAGGTTAAAGAGCCGAGCATGATCAAATATGTGGAGAAGGCGAAACAACTCTTAAAGAAGCTAGGACAGGAAGGGGGACAATGGAAAATATAGCAAATTCCCAGAAGTGAGAACACATAAGCAGATTTATTGGCTAAATCAGTGTTAAAAGGCAACCAGGCATTCAAAGAGCTCGAATTAACTGAGGAACTCACCAAGCCAAGCATTGAAGAAATAGAAGTAATGAATACTCAGGAAGTGGCTGAATGGATGAAGCTAATTATACGATACCTAGAGCAAGGCATTTTACCTGAAGATAAGCTCAAGGCTCAGAAATTGAAGAACAAAGCTAGACACTACTCAATGTATAATGGAGAACTTTAGAAAAGGTCTTTGTCACACCCATGGTCAAAATGTGTGTCTCCAGATGAAGGGGATTACGTACTTAGGGAAATTCATGAAGGAATATGTGAAGCTTATGAGGCTCAAAACTCGTTAGTCCGAAAGGAACTATTATAAGGCTACTATTGGCCTAGTATGTCTATGGATGCGTATCAGCTTGTTCAGAAATGTCCCAAGTGTCAACTTTTTGCTCATCTAACTTATAAGCCTTCTAACACTCAGCATCTAATTGGAAGTCCATGGCCTTTTACTGTTTTGGAAATGGATATCCTAGGTCCATTCCTAGTCTCCACATCTCAAAAGAAGTTCCTGATAGTGGCCATTGATCACTTCACCAAGTGGATAGAAGTAGAAGTTATCCTAACCATCATGGAAGCTTGGATCCAACATTTCTTTTGGAAAGAAGTGATTTACAAATTTGGCATACCTCATAATTTGATCACATATAATGGGAAGTGGTTTAACAACGAAAAGTTTAAGATATTCTGTTCAGGATTAGGCATCAAGCTCAGATTCACCTATGTAGCTCACCCTCAGATGAATGGACAAACATAAGTTACTAACAGAATCATCATGCTAGGGCTAAAGAAAAGGCTAGATGAAAACAAAGTAAATTGGGTGGAAGAACTCAACAATGTCATTTGGGCATATAGAACAATACCTAGAAGCTCAACAGGAAAGACACCCTTTAGGTTGACTTATGGAATGGATGCAGTAATACCTGTAGAGATTAATTCATCAAGTTACCGAGTCTCTAGAGAGTTTGATCCAAACATTAATTATCTTAATACTCGGATATGCTTGGACTTGCTTAAGGAAAGAAGGGAGCAAGCATCTATTATCTCAGAAACTCAGAAACAGAGAGTAGCCGGATATCATAACAAATATATCCGACCAAGACAATTCAAGGTTGGAGATCTCATGCTGAGAAGAGTAGATATAGGTAAAGGTAGTTCTAGAACTAGCAAGCTCGAACCTAACTAGGAAGGTCTTTATTAAGTCACAGAAAAAGTTACGAAGGGCGCGTATAAGATAAAGGACATGCAAGGGAAAGAACCGCCTCGATATTGGAATTCAGATAGCCTTAGAAAATACTATCAGTAAAGAAATTGTACTTAGAAAAAAGATGAACTCTACTAAAATAAAAGTACCATTTCATTCATTTTCAATTGTTTCTATAAAAGAGGAAAATACTTTAAGTATTTACATTAGCCTTAGACTCAGGAAGCACTAAGCTAGTATTAAAGGGGACATTTACATCTTCCAAAGTTGGATTCTTGGGCACCACAGTGGTAGTGGCAGCTGGGCCAGCTTCAATAGATGATTTCTCTCCAAAAAGCTTAGGATCTTCAGTAAGCTCAAAAGTAGACCTTTCAGCAGCAACTATCTTTTTGGCAACTCTCGTATCCTTTCGTTGCTTAGAAGCAGCTTTACTAGTAGCCTCCTCTACAGTGGCCAATTTTGCCAAGTCATTTGGTGTTATTTTGTCAAACTTATAGAAGTCCAAATCAGGGCATTAAGCAAGCAGAATCCTTTTACACTCAGATCCGTATGCTTTGAGGAACCTCGATACCATATTTTGATAAGACTTCAAGTCATCAATCTGAGCCTTTTTTTCTTTGGCAAGCTTCTTCTTTAGGTCAGCAGAATCTTGCTCCTCTATCTTCTCAGTAAGCTGAGCTTGGGAATGCTCGAACTCCTGGATCTTCTTCTGACGAGACTCAACCTCAGACTTAGCCTCTTTGAGCTGTGCTTCAGTGAGTTCCACCACTCATCTTGTTGCCTCTAACTTCTTCTCATAGTCCCCGACAATGGTACCGACCTCGGCTTCCTTCAAGTTATATTCACTTTAGAGGATAAAATGCTCATCTTTGGCTAGCAGGAAGCCTTGGGCCATCTACGAACAAGATATGGAAAAGATCAGCATTCAAAATATTGATGGTGAACTTCAAAAGCCAAGTTCTGACCATTTACCTCTAATGTATGTGTCATCAGAGAATTGAAAAGCTCGCCTCTTCCTATGTCTCTCCACCTCTATACGTCCTTCGGCAAACGCAAGGACTCGGTATATTGGTCTCTAACTTGGGGATTAAGTACACTCGGAGGACTCATTTTGTCCAGAATCCACTTTTTTGTGTCTAGGCATCCAGGAAATCTCAGACACTTGATGAAAACATTTTTTGCAAGTCGGCTATCCCTTTGCCCCAAGAGCACTTCTTTGAAGACCCGGTAGCCCTCTTCCAAGCATGCTTAACTGGAGGATCTCTTACAACCTTAGCATGATGCTCAACCCAAGTCATAGAAGGCTCCTCCTACTCTAATGTGAGGTCAGTAATCTCTGGTTCCTGCACTTGATCTTGATTTTGCTCCTGATCAGCATCTGAAAGTAGTATTTTGCCCGTAAATGTATAATAGTCAGCCATCAACAAATAATGAAAAAAAAGGAAAAAGTCAGAATATGCCTTCAGAAGATCAGCACTTACCATCATTATCTCTATTCCCATTATATACTCTTTGAAGGTATCACCGAGAATAATTCTTGGCAAATGTTCCCTCAAATACACTCTGAGTATGAGGCCTTTTTATCAAGTCCAAATCTTCATCAGGTAACTTTCTCAGATGTTTCACATCATGAAACTATAAATGTCGGATATTGAAGAATTCCATCGGATGTTCTACAACAAAATATTTATGTCTCCAAGACTTTGGTATGTCTGAAAGTCTCACGAACAGACTCAGATGGGGAATAACCGATAAAGAAAATTTAAGCTCCCCCTTTTTCTTATTTAAACTATATATAAACAGAAACATGTCAAAGTCCGGGTCTCTACCTTCCTTATGCATAAGCTCTATATATCCAGTCAAAATCCTATAAATATTGGGATGGAGTTGCCCAGGAGCTATATTACATCTATTCAAGAAAGTTTACAAAGGGTTCTATGGGGAATCTCAGTCCACCCTCTAGTTGGTCTTGATAAACCACCATTTTCACAGCATCTATATAAGGCTCATGCACCTTCTTATCAGTAGTGTGTAGCAGATATTCTTGGGGAATCCCAAACCGTCTCCTACACCATTCTAACATGCCCTCATCTCCCCTAGACTCAAACAAATCAGATTTCACTTGCTCCCGTGGAGCCATTATCACTTCAGAATCAGATGAATAAAAGAAAACAACCATGCAAATAGAGGAAGCTCTTTTTCAGCTGGAAAGTAAGAGGTAACTCTTCGCAGTAAGTTAGAACGACAGTTTCAACGGAGAAGAACTTGAAAGCAGAAGCAGTAGAAGGAGGAGAAGCGTGTAGGAAAAAGGAACGCACAACGACACAAAGCAAGCGAAATATAAAAGTCATTCCAAACTTCAATTTGTAACCCAAAGAAGGTTCTAGATGGACTTCACATGCCCTCAGCGTTAAAGCATCCATGCTTCAAAATTCTAGGGGTATAATGGTTATAACATTCTAACATTAAAGGTCATAATCAATGCAGTTATCCAAGTGCTGTCCTTTCAACAGACACAACCACCCAGTTGCAAATGCACCGCTAAAAATGCCATGTTCTCTAACACACAAGCAAATATGACGGTTTTCAAATCACGAAAGGCATATCAACAGGCATAATGTTCATGCCTTCTCATTAAAGCTCAAGCTTTTATAGGCACTTAGGCCTTGTTTTATAACACCGAGATTGAACTCATGGTCACAGGCGCTAGGGCCTCGTTTCATAACACAAAGATTGACCTCATGGTCATAGGTACTCGGGCCTCATTTCATAACACCGAGATTGACCTCATGGTCACAGGCACTCGGGCCTCACTTCAATAGCACTGAGCATCTAAGCCTCGAGCACTAAAAACTCCAGTGATGACTGATCCCGTTAGATCATTTCTATAACGGGTTAATCATTTAGGTCATTTCTTAACACCGAGCATCTATAAGTCCAGCTGGCATTTTCACATCCTTCTACTCAGAAAACGACAGAATTTCGAGCCTCATTACCAAGCTTTCTTTAGCATTAGTGACTGAGGCTGGCCACCTCAGCTCACCCATCAATGTCAGATACCATCATCAACACTTTAAATATCTTAGCAATCGGCAATACATCTCGAACATTCAGAGCACTCTGACATAAATATCCGAACAGACTTTTAGGGGGGACTCTTGATACCCCTCAGATATATTCCTAATTAAAAGTGACTTCCATAATAAAGAAGACCAAATCCAAATAGGAAAAGGCGTCCCTCATTAGGAAGACTTCCAGATCAAGAGGAACCGCCTCAAAAAAGGACAAATCCTACAAGGAAGAGGAATCTTATTCCTCTCAAGTTTGAGCATCCTATTCTCTATAAATACTCCTCACCTCTCTTCATATGATATTATTCTATTCTCTTAGCTCTCGACTCTCTCTAAATTCTCTCTTTCTAACTTAAGCATCGGAGGGTTTGTGGGGGAAACCCTATATCTTACCTTATTTCTTTGTTGATTGCTTAACCACAGGACTCGGAGGTTCCAAAAATTAAGTTATCAATTATTATCACCTTCAAGGAAAAATAAAAAGGCTACTGTATCTGTAGAAAACTTACTCGCAGTGAAACCCCAACGCCAAAGGAATAAGTATCTTGATTCAAGTAGCATAGAATAACCAAAGGAAGATCTAAAAGGCGAGTCAAGAACGATTTCACATTGAAGACTATAAAAGCAATCTTCACTGAGGAAATTGGGATCAACGACAACACAAAAGTAGAAACCTTAAATGTCTGACCACCTTCCATATTGTGGTATTGATAGAGACAAAGAATATCCGCTCTTATTTTTATACTTGATATTTTCCGCTACTCCACTTCCTATAAAACATAAGTACAGATCCTTGCCAAACTGCTAATAAATAAAACAGGAATAAAAACCATAAGTTTTATGATAATTTACTGATCAAATATTAGAGATTCAGAGTATGTTCATATAGTATATATCAGCACATCCAACAATTGAGTGTAGGCATGAATCTTCCTAATTTGATTTTTAAAAAAATAGTAGAAAATAATAGGACCATAGACGGTGATTAGTTATATCGATGCGTGGTCCATTATTTTATTATGTTCATCCTTTCCCAAATTCGAGCAACCGAAGAACATAAGATCTCTAACATCGGCTAATTCCTTGACCAATTGAAGTGATGTTAATTCTAGTGATTCGAAATATTTCACTTTTAGATTTTCTAAAGATGATGGAAGCTGCGGTAAATATTTGATACAACACCTAACTGTTACAGACTCGGAAGACATGTTAGATCTCTCATTTTCTCTGGTAGTCATACTAGATTCAAACATTCACTAATATCAAAAGATGTAAGCCTTTTCAGATTGCAAATGTTGTCTGTTAGTTCTTCTTTACCACTTCTGCCAACTTCAAGAACAGTCAGAGATTCTAGACTTCCTAAGTGCTCAAGTAGTCTACGTAGATTTTTACAATAACTTATGCTTAACTCCCTAAGACATTTCAGATTGCAAATGTTTTCTAGAAGACTCCGCAGCCTGTCGCACTGCCCCAAATCTATATCATAAAGTTGAAAGGATGATAAGGGCACTACTTGTTCTATTGTAATTCCATCATGCCTTTCATAGCATGGAATGTTTGACAAATTTTTTATTTTTGAGCAATTAAAGAGGACAAGTCTCTTGAGATTTTCTAAATGGAGGCAACTCGGTAGTATGCGAAGATTGGTACACCATGATAAATCCAATTCAACAAGCTTCCTCAAATATCTAATAGATGTCAAAATCTCCACTAAACTAGTACAATGCATCACCCTTAAGACTACAAGATTTATGGCTGTAGACAAGTCTGGAATGTTGAAAAGATACTCGTATCGGCTAAGATCAATTACTCTTAAATTTTTAAAATTTTGCAAGGAAAGATGTAAAACCATATTAATATTAAATTTGGCACATTAGTTTAGTTGTTGAGGAAGGTATGTCTCTCTTATAGTTCTAAAATTCAATATATTTTAGATACTACCTGAACTCCCTCAAGTTCAGCTGGATTCTTTGCACAAAAGCCAATTGGCCGAGATTTCTTAGGGTATCCAGGCCATTCGAGAAACCTTAGCGCATCTTCCAATGTATCACCTAAATTCTTTTGTACATCGCCCCATTCTTTTACACTTTTGTCATACAAAGTAGAGCCCAAATTCTTAAGAGCTAATGGAAGGCCTTGGACATGTATAACCACCCTTTTTGAGAGCATCTCATATCCTTCTTTCGGAGTACTTTTCCTGAAGGCATGCAAGCAAAAGAGCCAAAGAGCTTCATCCATATCCAATTCCTCAGCTTTATATATTTCTGCACCCACATTCTTCAGTAGTTTTTCATCTTTGCTTGTCACAATAATTCTACTAGATGGACCATATTTAACTTTTTCCCCTATTAAAAGCTTTACTTTCGTCAAGTCACTCACATCATCAAGAACAATGAGAACTGTCTTCTTTGCAAGTTTTTTTCTATTCAAAGGTGATAACAAATTTGCAGTAAATGCACTTATACATACAGTTCCTAATAATCCAGAAAGAACTTCACTTTGAAAACGATCAAACGATCAATTTTGTTCTCTGACATTTCCCTGACATCTGCAATGAAGCATTGGGTTGGGAATTGATGGCGAATTCTATCAAATACTTGCTTAGCAATGGTGCTTTTTTTGCTACCACTCATTCCCCAAATGCCTATAACACGCACATCTTCTAACTCAAGATATAATAATGACTCCACGCACTTGACATGTGAGTCAATTCCTACTAACCCATTATTATTATGAGAATCATCACTTGGAAACACAACATTTAATTTCTCCAAAATGTGATTGATAATTTTCTTTATCAGCTTAGTATCAGGTTTGGTCATGTATAAAAGGCAAACTAACTAAACGCAAGCACATATAGAAAGTGCTTGCAAAAAAAAAAAAGGAAAATCAACGATACAGTTGGTTTCTTCATATCACTACCTAAAACTTTAATACTCTCTCGATTCTTTTTTAATTGTCGTTTAAAGATTATGCACACAGATTAAGAAATATAATTAATATATGTATAAAATACTACAGTACCCTTATAATAATTCTCTCAACCAATTATTAGTTTTGTATATTCCCAAAAGTAGTGTATATATAAATAAGGGTATGATAGAAAAAAAAAGGTAGTTAAAATGTATTGGTAATTGAAAACATCAAATAAATTTGAACAAAAAAATCCAACCTAAAACGAAAATTAAAAAAGAACAGAGGGAGTACAATATACAGTTTAGTCTTCAAATCATTACGAGGGATAACAATCACTTGGAATAACATTTTTCAATTTTTCCAAAATGTGATTGATAAATTTCTCAATTAGGTTATAATCAGCCATGGTCGTGCATAAAAGGGCAAAATGGCCAACAACAAAAAAACATATAAGATGAATTACAATAAACTCAAGGGAAAATTAGCAATTATATCCTCAACTTTCAGCTAATTATCAATTAAATTCTAATTTATAAATCATTTCAATTTTTAAGAATCTAATTGTATTTTTAGAAATTATTTTCATATCACTAAAAAATGAATTTGATAGTTATTCAATTTTTTAAGAATTAAATTTAAAAATATTCTGAAATTTTAAACTTACCACTTTTGAAATAAATTTTAATTTTAATTTTTAAATTTTTACATAAAATTTTCGAAATTTTTATGTGCTAATGAAAATAAAAAAAAATAAAAATTTCAAAATTTGTAGATCAATTCATTATTTACACTAATATTAATAAAATGAAAAGTATAAAATAAGCACTTTTAATAATAATAATAATGATAATAATAACAGTAATAATAATATTTTAATTTTTCTATTTTTCATTTGTTTATAGAAAAATCAAATGATTTTATATTTTTTACTAGTATTTTTAGTATTTCAATTTTTTTTTCATTTTGTATTCTTTTGCATTGATCCTATTAGAGAAATTTTTAAAAAACACCATTGAAAGTTAAGAAATAAATTTTAAAATAATTAGAATATAAAATTTTATATTGACATATAGTGGAGTGTGACAAAAAATTATTATAAAAGATCGACATTAAAGTTAGAATGTTTATATCATTCATATTTTAAAATTATTAAAGACGAAATATAAATGTAATTGCAAAAAAATTTTTTTGTCAACCCTTCTTCAATTAATTAAGTATGTAAAATAATTGAAAAAAAAAAAAGCTTACTCATCACTATTTCCTTTAAAGCTTGGCACCAACTATGCACTCTACCGTTGGATTTTTCTATTATGTGCTCAGCAATGGCATCCCCAAAATTCCCACTGAGCTCTTGAACATCATCTGTATCTACTTCATAAAAAACAGGGATAACTATCAGTCTCATTGTTTTCTTGCACTGCTGTATCTTCACAAGCTCATCTAGACACCACTGAGAAAAAGCATAGTTTTTAAAGAAAATGACTAAAGCAAGAGAAGATTGTTTGATTGTTTACAAGAGGGACGATGAGATATCTTCTCCTCTTTCAAGTTCTTCATCCAAAAAGGCATCAACACCTTTATCAAGCAAAGCTTTTCGGAGATGGCTTAGAAAACCTTTGCGCACATTTGGACCTTTAAAATTAATAAATACACCATACTTCTTGGGTTGTAAAGAAGAAGAAAAAGTAGAGAAATAAAAAGTAGAAGAAGAAGAAGAAGAAGAAGAAGCAGCAGCCATGATATTAGATCAATAATGTAAATTAAGATAAACTCTGAACAAAAAATTTGCTGCTTGCTATATGCAAGAAGAGGAAGAAGATGCTGAAACAATTGGTGTGTATTATTATCTTAACGTTCATCAATACATATTAAATATACAATGCTGAATACAAGAGTTTGTATCAGACTATAACTAGGCTAACAGAAGTAAAGATAACAACAAGAGTAAGTGGTATATCAGATTCCAACAACTCAGAAATGTAAGCTTTATCACCCTCCCACAAGTTGAGCTGGGGAGGAGATGAGGGTCAACTTGGTCCGTAATTGTTGAAACCTATTTTTGGACAGCGGTTTTGTAAACAAATCAGTAACCTGAGCTTCAGTCGGCAAGTAGCGCACAACAAGAGTGTGAGCAGTCACTTTGTTGCGAACGTAATGAAAATCGATTTCCAGATACTTAGACCTGGAATGAAAAATTAGCATCGTAGTTAAGTAAGTTGCGCTAAGGTTGTCTATCCAGATGGTAGGCACAAGGCGACAGGGAAAACCAATCTCATGTAAAAGTGATTCTAACCAGTGAATTTCATTCGTAGCATGAGCAATCGCCCTATACTCAACATCAGTGGTGGAGCGAGCAATGGTACGTTACTTTTTGGAGCCCCACGATATCAAATTGTCGCCAATAAACAAGCAATATCCAGAGGTAGATTTGCGATCATCATGAGATCCACCCCAGTCTACATCGCTGAATGCGGTGATAGTGTGAGAAGAAGATGGCCTAAGTAGAATGCCATAAGTTTGGGTGGATTGCAGGTACCTCAGTATGCACTTCACTGTTGTCCAGTGGTGAAGAGTCGGTTGATGCATGAATTGTGACACTTTATTGACTGAAAAGGAGACATCAGGCCGAGTGAGTGCTAAATAATGAAGGCCACCTAAAATGCTTCTAAATAAAGTTGGATCGGGGAAAGGTGCCGAGTCCTGGAGGTGAAGCTTTTGCTTTGGACATGACAGAGTGCCAATACCATTAGCAGTAGACATATCAGCTTTGCTCAAGAGATCACGGATGTACTTTTGTTGTGTGAGGAGTAAGCCGTTGGGTTCCCATTTGACTTCGACTCCAAGGAAATAGTGGAGAGGACCGAGATCTTTTATGGCAAAAGCATGACTGAGATAATCAATGACATGTTGAACAGATGTGGAGCAGCTGTCGGTGATGATTATATCATCAACATAAATGAGGTAGAATAGAGTGATGGAGTTCTGATTATAATAGAACAGCGATGTATCAGTTTTTGACCCATGAAAACCATATTGTTGTAGGTGGGAACTCAGTCATTTGTACCATTGCCTGGGAGCTTGGCGAAGACCATAAAGTGATCTTTTTAGCCGACATACATGAGATGGAAACTGTGGATTTTGAAAACCTAGTGGTTGTTCTATGAACACTTCTTCATCAAGATGACCATGCAGGAAAGCGTTTGACACGTCCAATTGTTTTATTGGCCATTTATGTGACACAACAAGAGACAGTAAAACGCGAATAGTGGCATGCTTAATAACTGGACTGAAAGTATCATAGAGGTCAAGTCTGGGATGTTAATGGAAACCCTTTGCAACTAACCTAGCTTTATAACGATCAACACTACAATCCGGCTTATGTTTGATCCGGTAAACCCATTTGCATCCGATCAAGTTCATGGTGGAAGAATGGTGAAGAAGATCCTATGTGTTGTTGTTGATCAAGGCTTGTATTTCTTCAGTCATTGCCTGGCGCCAATGAGGTGACTTGTTTGCTTGTCTGAACGTGGTGGGTTCAATAGTATGATTTGTGTCGGCTAAGAAGGTGCGTGGTTTGACTGATCCCATTTGGGATTAGGTGACACTGGAATGTGTTCGGTGGACGATAGGGAAAGATGGTGGTGGTGCTTCAGTGTAATTGGATAAGTCAACCACAAGAGATAAGCCATTTGGATCACTGGGAGAGGTGGATGGTATAGTAGTAGGAGGATGTGAGGATGAGGCGTTGGAAGGTTGAGGGAGCAGTGGTGGAGTGAGGGAGATGGGATGCAGTTGAGGAAGTGTATTTGGAAGAAAAATTATGGCTGGCGAATCATTGCTGGAACCTGCGCTTTGCCCATCATGATCTGAGAATGGAAAAACCTGTTCATCAAAGACAACATGTCTAGATATTAGAATTTTCTTTGTAGAAATATCTAGACAATAATATCCTTTGTGAATTTTACTGTACCCAAGAAAAACACATTGCTTACTTCTAGGAGCTAATTT
>CATIWM010413940.1:0-23054 GCA_949671775.1 Mallotus repandus | reverse complement strand
TTTAGAATGCAAAATAATAATAAATAAAACTAAAATAAATTAATTGCAAAATAAATAAAAACATTTAAAAAACTTATAGGGATAAAATTTGATGATTAAAAATCATCTTAGTGATTCCAACAATAGACAAAATATTAATTTCCCACAAATATATAAAATCCTACAAAAAAAAACCACAAAGTTAATTTATAAACCAAATAAATATAATAAAGACAATAAACATATAAATATTTAATTAAACAAGATCATGGAATAATTGCATAAAGGAGAATTAAATACAGAAATATAAAAATACATAAAATACAAATTATATAAAACGAAACATATGATAATCAAGATTAATATAAATATAAATATAATAATTAAATAACCAAATTAATATGATAAAAATTAAAATGATAAACATACACACTTAAATTTTTAAAAGAAATCAAAATCAAATATGCTTCAAAATAAAAGGAATAATCCCACATAAATAAACCGAATCGAATCAAATCGGATCAAACTGAACCTAACAAAACCGAACTGAAGAGTTGATTTGATTTTCTTTGGTTTGGTTTATTCAAAAAAACAAATGGACTGGACTCAATGAACAGTGAATTTGCCATGTGTCAGGCAACAATTGGGCAAAACTTATACAAATTCTCAACAGCAACTATAAAAATTTAACTTAAATTACGTAAAATTTTAATCATCAGACCAAATAAAAGAAAATCAAATATACAAGTACGTTCCTCTCATCATTCTGGTCAAAATGGTTAAAACAGAAAATAATTCGGAATTAAGGAACAACATTTGATGAATAGTATCAAGGGCACACTATTCATCGTAAACCCAAAAACTAACTTAATTTCACATATTTAAACAATTGAAAACTAACATAACATTCATAAAATCATATTGAAAATTAATAAAGATGAACTAACTATCAACTTAAAGATAAAATATGAACAATTCTTACTATTTTAAAACGGTTTGAAGCTCCTAACTGTAACCATCAGAAATAGATTTTTTGGGTTGAAACCAGACTAAATGCAAGAATTCCTTCAGCCTCAAGAATGGACCTTCAAGCCGAGAACTCTCCTCTCCAAAATGTCACTTGCTTTTTTTTTTCTTCTTTTTCTTCTCTGTGTTTTTTTTCTTCAGCTCATTCTACCTATTTGTCTGTCCATTTTTTTTCTTTCTTTCTCCCTTTTTTTTCTCTCCTGGAGCCCTTCTCTTCTTTTAATCTTTTTTTCTCCCCTTTTCTTTTCCATCAATTGCTCCTTATTTTTCTCCGGGTTTTTCTCTCAAAAAATCCCAAAAGTCTCTGTTTTTCCTCCCTTTTTAAAAAGACAGAGTAATGCATCGATAGCTGGCATTAATTTTCTGCAAAATAAATTTTTTTTTTAGAACAGGACCTGGACATGGGCCTATTGGGCTCTTTGGGTCTGTTAGGCCTAGGGCCGAAGACACATTTTGATGGGTTCTTTAGACTTATGTTCCACTCTCAAGAGTTTTAGGCCATTCTTTGCATTTAGTGTTTCGTATTATCTTATCGTCGGACTTCTGTTGCGGGCTAAACAAACCGAGAGTGTCTACAAGTACCATATATGTTAACGAGAATTTTAAAATTACATTTTAGCCAAGTTCATGTAGGGGTGTGCAACCCTTCCGAATTGACATAATCGAAAATTGAGCTGACCCAATTTAGTTCGGTTCGGTTTGATTAAATAATATTTTTAAATCAAATTGAACCAAATTAAAATTTTGGTTTGGTTGAATTTTTATACTAAAAATCAGTTAACCAAAATTTCATTTATTTTTTATTTTAAAATAATATAATAATATAATAAAAATATAAAAAATAATTCATAATTTATAAAAATTCAGTTTGTTCGGTTTTTATTCTAAAAAAAATTGATTTTTTCAATCGGTTTGGTTAGATTTTCTAAGTTGGTTTGGTTCTGTTCGGTTTTAGTTTGGTTCAGTTCGATTAATTTGGTTCGGTAAAAAATGGTCCAAAACCGACCAAACCGATCAAATACACACCCCTAAATTCAGGTGTTAAAATAGCAAAACTATAAGTTGAGGTGTCAAACTGAGAAAAAGTGACAAGTATAGGAGTCATGTATATATTATGCCAATAGATAATGACATATACACTATTCATTTAATATGTAAAATTAAGTTAAATGGTTTTGTATTATAAATAATTAAATATGTTTATGACACGATATAATTAGATTCTAATGCGAATTGACATGTAAATCCATTTATAACTCATTCAATTATATGTATCGTGTTGGGTCGTGTTAAATTGACATAATCCAACACGATACGGTATGACCCATTAAAAATTCATATAATTTGTATCTATTAAATGTTGAACTCCTAACATGGTTCGAAAAAAAAATCTTGAACTCCTAACTATTTTCAAATTGCAATATTCACTCAAAATAGCTAATATATTAAATTATTAAAATTCATAATATTTTCAAAAAATATAAAAAATGTTTAACCATATTAAAAATCTTGTTATATTCTTACCTTATCTATTTATTATCTATCTATACCTAAATATTTGTATACTCTAATGCAAAAAATCTTATTATACTTTTATTTCATCTAAATTCTTTTTTTATTCCATTACGAATACTTTTCTATTATATTTATATAACCCATTTTACATTCACCGCAACCATTTTTATACTTCAATTTCACATAAAAATTAGATCAATTTCCATTAAAGTACCATTTAAAAAAAAAATTTGAATGTTGATTCTCTATTTATGTTATTTTTGCCTTTATTATATATTTATACATCTGATTTTCAAGATCAATTTCTACAAAAAGATAGGGTCTATTTAATTTTGGAAAAAAAGACATGTTTTCCAAAAAATAGAAAATAAAAATTGTTGTTTAATTATTGATATTTTCTGATGCGGAACAACAAGTCTTGGAATGAGTTTGTAGAACAATGGATAGCGGATATAATTTCTTATTATTGTTATTATTATTAGAATTTAATTGTGTTAGTTTTATTTCTTTCCTTCTAGTTGGGATTTAATTTCCCATATCTTAGGTAGGAATTATTATTATTTTAATTTCCTAACGAGAAAGTTCACCTGCGTTTCGCCGCGGATAACGGTAAAATAATATAAATACTGATAATATTTTGAGAAAAAAACTAAATAACATAAAAATTAAGAATTATGCATTATATCGAAGGTCAATAAATGTAAATTGCCAAAATAAAAAAATTACAAACAGTTTATAATAAGTAAATTAATTTATTTTATTTTTTTCTAAATAAAAAAATATTATTATTCGCCTTTGTTTGATTTGTCAAACCCGCAAATATTTATTTAAAATTAGAATGATCTATTTGTTTTTTTTTTTTAAATAATATCCTAATATTAATGATGTCTAATATTTGAAACCTTGTCATATACTCCATAGTTGTGAATCCTACTCCCTTATTAGATAAAGATTCTAATGCAGACTACAGATAGAGTTTGGAATTTTGTCAATTTATAATGTGACTATGTTAGCATTCTAATGAACAAAAAGAAACACACTGCATAAATAACAACATTTAACAGTCCAGAGTCAACACCATATACTAAACTAAAATATATATATATATATATTATAGCATATATTTTATAGACCGATTCAACAATTATAAGCATCCAAAACTCTCCTTTAAGTGACTCACTAAACTAAAAAATATTAATTAAAAATAATAATATTAAACCAGTTTAAATCAGTTCAAAAAAAATAATTATAAAAAATATTGAAATAATAAGTAATATATAAATATTTTAAAAATTTGAGTAGTTGAAATATATAATAATATTTTAGTTAAAAAATAATACTAAATAACTATATATGGTAAATATTTTATTTTAATAAAAAACTGTATTTTTAAAAAAAATTCATTGAAGGGTATTTTTATATTTTTCTAGGAATGCAGCACTGCTTAGTAGAGATGTAGCACTGCTAGCAGCGCGTCCCATTACTTCAAACTGTATGAAGAGCTTTTTTTTTTTAATTTTTTTCATAAATAAATTTATTTCACTAAATCGATAAATAAATTTTCTTACTAACTAAATTTTTTTCTTTCACTAATTAAATGCAACATATATATTTACCGACAAATTTGTCTTACTAACTAAATATTTTTTTCCTAAAATAATTAAATATTTATTTACCAACAAATATTTAAAAAAATTTACTAACTAAAATTTTTTACAAATACTGCATGGAAGCATGGCCAAACTTGAAAAAAAAAGAAAAAAATACTGTATGGCAAAGGTATTTTTGATTTTTTTTAAAATAATAATTATTTCAAATGGCCCTGCATTTTTTTAGTCAATGGTATTTTTTTTGAAATGCAACGCTGCTTGGGGGAGATGCAGCACTCACAATACTAATATATTTTTTTTAAATTTTGCTCCATTCCGCCACTGCATCAGGCTGAAAGGGCAGATTTTTTTTTAGTTTCCAACAAATGCCACACAAATATGAATTTTTTTTGAGTCATCTCAATTTTTTTGTCCACACATATAATAATAATAATAATAATATATTAAATTAAAATAATAATAATAATAATAATAATAATAATAATAATAATAATCATTATATTATTATTATAAAAACAAAAAATTAAAAATTAATAATTTTTCATGAAATTGTTTTAGTTTGACTGGCCATGTAAAATTATTTTGGTTGGCATTATGTTAATTTCAAAATAGTTTTTTAATACTTGTTGTATATAATGTTAAATAATTTAATACATTTCAAGATAATATTATGCATGGCCAATTTATAATAATAATTATTTTTGATTTAGTTAAAAAATAATAATAATTTTTTATTTAGTAAAAAAATAATAATTATTTCAAATGGCCCTGCGTTTTTTTAGTCAATGGTATTTTTGATTTTTTTTTGAAATGCAGTGCTGGGAGAGATACAGCACTCGCAGCACTGCTTGGCCTTGATAGTACTCATATCGCCACTGTCATAGGCGGTATGAGTTAGATTGTTCCTTGAGTTGAGTTGAGGGCTGCAAATGGGGAAGGAAGCGGCGTTGTTTCTACAAATGAGCGAGGGCTAAAAAAAATTCGTCAAACGACGTCGTTTTCTATAAGGTTGACCAATATTGCAACGGAAAGGGAAGAGTCAGTGGCAATCATGTGAATTCAATGAAATAAAAGGGTGAAAGAAGAAAGAAGGATCCGGTGGCAATTTTGAAAATTGCTCAAAATCGAATGGCAAGTCATACACTGTAGATGAACAATTAATTTCATTTTCAATGGTGATAATAATTTAAAAAGAAAAATGAATAACATAAAATTCATACATAATAGATTAAGTATTATACATTACATTCAAGTTCGATAAATATAAATAGAAAAAATAAAGAAATTTCAAACAGTTTATAATAAGCATTTTAAGTACTTTTATTTTTCTGAAATAAAAAGCAACATCACTGTTCGTCTTTGCTTGATTCACCAAACCCGCAAAGATTTATTTTAAATTAGAAAAATTTGTTTGTTTTTTATAAAAAATGTCCAAAATAAACAATGTGAACAAACCTTGTGCATGTTTTTTTGACAGGCGAGTCATCTGGAAACAAATAAACTTGCAGCTAACCAACCGCTTTCGAAGTAATTGGAACCTCAACAGCATGCGAGTCTCCTGATGCATCATTAATGTGGTTACTCTGACTGCTTGAAAAATTACGGGATTTTTTGATGATTCGCGAGAGGCTGAAAAAATGGGCCTGTGAAGTAGGGTGGAACATGTAGTATCATCTTTCAATTTTTCTTGCTTTATAGGAGTAGTCATACAATCATCACGAAATATATGCACAACCTTAAAAGAAAGATCATATGGATCCTCAATCTTATTGCTGATGACAATCTGGAAAATTCTATTAAGTCCATAAATACGTGTCATCAGGGGTGGGACAAACATGCGGTCCTTGTAGCTATTTGCTAGTGTGCTAGCAAGTAATCCAATTAAATTAGTAGCCAATCGCCCAAATATCAAAAACAATATTTTTCTAGTTGCATCTTCAACAGTTGTATTAAACTTATACCTAAAATTTTAAAAATATAAATTGCAAAAGTTAGAATATTTTTTTAACATAATTATTAAATATATATTTTTTAAAAAAAAATATTTTATTACAAGTGTATAGGAGGATCACGAAGGACTCTGCAACTATTGCACCAGACTTGTTCGTTATAGCTTTAAACACTGCTTTTGCACTATTGGCATGCTTTGTACCACTATTTGCTTGTGGCATCAACACTTTTGAGTGTTGCTTTGCATGTGAATTTGATGTTCTATAAAAAAAAATTTCAGTAAATTTTAAAAGATGGATAATATATATAAGCAAAGAATTTTATAATTAAAATTGTTGTCAACCTTATCAGAATGAATATCAAGTAATAGAAGTTGTGCATTTGTGCGGCGATTTGTTTCTCTGTCCGCTTCAATATTTCTTGAAGGGTGAATTGGAGCATCATGTTTTGCTATCTTCTAGAAAGGCTGACAGAGACTGAAAAAGTAAATCGTTTATTTTTTTATTTAAAAAAATCTCATATTGTATTCATATAATAAAGTTAATCACCTGTCCTTCATGGAAAGTAGTTTAGGAATGTTGAGATTGATTAGAAATCTGGTCGTTGATGTGCTGTTAACCGAAATTTCATCTATAAAGTAATGTAAAAAAATTGATTAGATTAGAGCAAAACAGTCCATGTATGTATGTATGTCTGTGTGTGTGTACATATATATATATATAATACCGTAAATTTTTTCACTGTCATTGAAAGGAATACAACAATAACAGGACCATCTTGATCTGCAGTTAAAATATCATCTTCTAGAAACATTCTAGCTACTTTATCCTATAGTGTTATGTCCAATTTGTCATCCCTACAAATAATTTTTTATTTTTGAAACATTTTTTAGTGATTAAGTATAATAGGGTTGAAAACATATTATTCAAGCACAAATTCATACTCAACATTCTTTATCTCGACTCTTTTTTTCCTTGCAATTTGACCAGCGATATAGATCTCTTCAAATTTTCCAATTGGTATAACCTGGCCAAATATGTCTATACATAGAAATGTATTGTCAACATAACTGGTGAAAGGAAAATTTTTTTTCTCAAATGTATAAAATTTGAAGAAAAATGGTTGTTTTATTTATTATGCTTTCTTATATGTTTTGTCACCAACGATATACATACCTATTAAAAAAATTTTATCGCCAATCCTAGATCGAACATCCTTAAAGGCGATAAAGTTGAACCTATCAAAAGGTATATGATCATTTGCACTGTCTAAAGGTCGTAGAAAAGTATTTCAAAGCAGTTTTATATTGTATGGATGGTGGCTAACTCTGTAACTCAATTGTGCTGGTATTATTACAAAGCCAGACATGTGGTATATATTGTCGTCGACTAACATCTATTTGAAATGATCAAATACCTTTGTATTGTTCCTTGCATAGCATTTCCTTGAAAATAACATTTAATTATAACAGATAGATTAAAAGAAGTAATTGCAAGTAAAAAAAACTTAAATGCCACTTCATCGAGCATCAAAAACCCTAAACTATATATATTGTCTGAGTTGCTAATGTTTGCGAACTCCCAAATGCGAGCAATGCGAACTTTTATGAAAATATTGTTCGATGTAATATCAATTTCAGAAAGCATTGCATAAGACATGGTTGTACAATTACTGTAGATGTTTGAAACAAATGAATTCAATAAGTAACAAAAAAAATGAAAAACATATTACAGTGTTCTTGAGCAGTAAAAGTTTTTAAATATAACAAATAGCATAGTATAACAAAATAATTGTAAAAAAATGCATAAGACAACAATATTTCAAAAAAGCACAATAATATCATAAAAAATTTCTTGGTAGACAATATTTTTTGTATGTTGAATACATTTATCATATTCATATGTGTTTTGCTCATTTATCAATATTTTTATTCCATTGTATGAAGTAACTCTAGAAAGTGCAACATATAGTTGAACATGTTTGAAAACATGTTCGTGCAAATATAGACCTACACGTTCAAGTGTTTGACCTTAACTTTTATTTATAGTCATACAATAACAAACTCTTATTGGGAATTGACAACTTTTTAATATGAATGGCCATTTATTATCGTGCTATGTCAAAATAATCCGAGGTATAAAAACCTTTGTGCCACAATGAGAACCTGTTAGAATAATTGCTTCAGTTATTTTAACACCTTATTCAATAATTATCAGTTAAGTACCATTACAAAGGCCGATGCCTGGATTAATATTACGGAGTAGCATAATCGAGATATTTTTTTTAAGGCGCAATTCATGCTGAGGGAATCCATTAAAATTAAGTGAATTTAAAAATTCAATTGGGTAGAGGACATCTAATTCGTCTCCCCTGGATGAAGTTTTGCAGATTAAATTTGAGCTATAATAAGTTTTTTTTTTCTTCACAAACCAAATCTAACATTTCTTTATTTATAATATCAACAACATCACTTGTTGGAGTGATAATAGTTCTATTTTTTATATAAAAATGATCATAGTATTTATTTTTAAAATCTGGATATGTTTTCTTAATTATTGAATCAATTGGATTTTCAAAATTTTTTATAATTAAATTATCAGGTATTCTTATAAAATTTTCCTCCTCCTCATTCGTTCAAAGACTTACATATTCAGTTGTTCCATCACTAACAAATTAAAGCCAATTTGAAAATTTTGAAAGACGGTTAGTGTTATTAGATGAAACATTTGAAGATGTCAAACACATATTGATAGTTAGTCAATAAATTTTAAATGATTTCCATAAATGTGAATGTGTGATTGAAGCATTAATAATGTCTTCCATATTACTCCTAGTACAATTGAAAGAATCTGTCAAAAATCACCGTCTAATAGAATTCGCTTACCCCCAAAAGGTCTTGTCTTTTCATCAATGTTAGAAACAAATAGTATATCTCTTAAAGTTCTATCTACAGCTTCAAAGCAATACCTGTGGGCCATAGGTGCTTCATCCCAAATGATAAGTTTAGCTTCTTCAATCAACCGAGCTAATTATGTTCCCTTCTTTATTTCACATGTTGAATGTTCATCAATATTTAAAGGTGTTTTAAATCGAGAATGGGCTATTCGACCACCGGATAACAATAAAGATGCAATGCCAGATGAAGCAACAACCAAAACAACTATACCGTTTGCACATAAAAATGATATAATTGTTTCGTATAAATATGTTTTTCCTATGCCACCGTAACTGTAAAAAAAAAACTGACCTCAAGTTCCATGAATGACAACATTAACAACATCATCGTAAATTCTACGTTGCACACTGTTTAGCGAATGAAGTAGTTTGATATATTTTTCATGAAGATTGTTTATATCATAATTATGTTCTTCGAGAAGCAATCGGTTATTTATATCATAATTCATTGGATAATCAGGCTATGGTAAATCAAAATTTGAAAGCGATGAATTATTTCGATTGAAGTTTTTTCAAGTTCTAATAAAACTTTATTTTTTAAATAATCATCTGACACTGATTCATCAACAAAATTAAATGTGGTTCATAATTCATGTCTTATATCATCAGCAAAATGTTTCCAAAACGTTTCAAAAAGTTTTCTTGGATTATTAACTTTTGCAAAAAATGATTAAAACAGTAAATAAATTATGCAATTGTGAAGAGGTTGCATGGAAAATGGATTCTTCTAAAGCATATATCCATTCAGTGTCATTTTCTAACAAACCATGAGCGTCACATATAGATTGAAAGGTTGAGTGTAAAATTCCTGAAACAGTTTTAATATCTTCATATGATGTAGGACCTTTTACAGTATTAAGTAGCATTCTCACGTAATATTAATCACCAGAGCTTGGACGACCATAAATAATTCTACTAATACAATGACCTTTTTTACGACGCGTTCATAATATATCCTGACTATGCCAAACCCATTTTGTTGGAAATTTTGAATATGTTAGACATCTAGCATCTTCGTACATATAATTTGCTCGCAACCATTCAGTGAACATTGTGTTAGCAAAATTCAAATTTTCTGCAATATATGATAGGTTATCAGATGGTCGAAAAAGGACTTGGTTCATATTTTCAAGATAAATAACTAATTTTTCAACGGTTGATTTTCTATGGTGTATAGGAAATTGAAATAAGCGCCAAGCGGCTTTGCACGGAGAGATATAATGACAATCTAAATAGGTTTTAATTTCATCAATAACATGTTCTGAACCACCACTTGAATCATTAATTGTACCACTAGAATTATGAATAACTGCGCGAATTCGATCGATACCCTTGCTAATATATTTAAATAGATATTTTACCATGGTCATTTGACAACAATATTCAATGCATATATGAGCATCGTATTTCAAAAGCAATTCAATATTATGAGGAACAACAAATCGATTGTCAATTTTTTCCCCATTTTTAACAGTGTGTCGGCCATTATTACGACGTCTATAAATTACAAAACCATTAGCATCAATCAAAGTTTCATATTGATATTTTTTTGGATAAAATTTTGAACATTTTTTATCTTTCACACATGGAGATTGGGGATTAAATGCATTACAATGTCCGTGGATCATAAATTTAGAAACTAAATTGTATGCTTTAGGTTTGGTTCACTGCATGGAAGTTCTGCAGATATTATTAAATCAAAGTCTAAAGGTGTTTTTGGTTTAGCGACATAATTTAGCCAAACTAAATAATGAACATGGGGCAAGCCTCTTTTATGAAATTCAATTGTATAAATCAATGCGATTGTTGCACGAGAGTGTTTATTTTTTTTAACATCATCTATCAAATGCATCTGTTTAAACTTAAAAACACGACTAATAATATCAGGTGTATCATCAGGTCTTTGTCCACTAATATAATCTAACATACGTTGCATTTCAGGCTAAAGTGGGTTACATGTAAATGTTATAAACAAATCAGGATGACCGTAAAATTTATATATAGTCATTGAATCATGATAATGCTCGATCATATATCTTGGACTGCCAGTGAAGGTTGAAGATAATATAATCACAAACTTTCCAACATCGTTAGAATTTCTAATGCCTTGGTGAATAGCATTTTTAATGCCGATATACACTTTAGAACATAGTTCTTTCTGGTTGCGTCTTATAAAATCCAAGTGTTTTCCTCGACACATGAAAATGCATCGACAATGAATTATTGGAATAAACAACCACCGCGTAGCAAAGTTTTTCCCTCATCCAATCGTTGTTGTATTCTATGTGCATAATATTCTCTCATTGTTACAAATTTTCTTGCAATGCGTGAGGAACAGTTTGGATTTATATATTCGATATCCGTCTTCTCCATATGGAAATAGAATTAGTTATTGCATTGCCATTAGGAATGGATGCAAAACACTAACTCATTTTAAATGTTTGGTTTTATATTCAACAATAATATCTCATTTTTTATCGTATAAATTGTAGTCTCCAACAATAAGACCAGCGATTGAGAACTATCGTTTGCTCTTCTACTAAGCAATTTTAATTTAACAGGCCGAATATCATCTTCTGTAAATCTATCTCGAGCCATTCTAAATGATTTTGCAAGGATATTTATTTCGTCAAACATTTTAATCAAACCTTTAACAATGAAACTATTTGTATTTTTAGCTGAATCATCATGCAAAAATGAAGAAATCCTATTATTTGTTTCATTTTTAGTATCATATATATAGAGTTGTGCAAATTTAGGTCTCTCACCATCATCTGGAAGTAGTGAACTGATCATATGATGATTTTGTCCAGATATTCTAAAAACATATGGTCTGGGTTTTTTTTTAAATTTCATAATCAAATTTTCCACCTGTCGATGTAACAACAAACATAGAATTATATAATTTAATGTTTTCTTTAAATTTTGAGGAAAACACATTTCCATTAGGTGTCAAAACAACGTCTAGAAAAAGGGGAGTTTGTTTGAGCATTGGAAGTTTAATTTTTCCTTTTTTACAACAACGTGAATAAATTTTTTTTCCATGATTTCCGGAATTGCTAACGCATTTTGTGTCCCAATGCAAAGCCCCACAGAAGATGCATTATTTGTTAGGATAGCCGATGTCTGATCTTTGAAAGCAGTGTTCTATAAAAAAAATTTTAAATATAAAAAATTTGTAAATATGTCAGGATATAGGGGAGTAGTAGTCTAGGAAAAATAAAAAAAACTTATGTACATGTTTTGAAATTAAAGTAATTTTATTTAAATAGAAAATTATACCAGTTTGAGAAGACATTTGCATGAAAGGCATATTAAAAGCACCCAAATGACGTCTTTTTGCTAATAACCTAGGTGTTTATGGTTGGTTGTAGGAATCTGTTATAGTGTTATTATAAAGAAAAACGTGCTCACATGGTAAAGAAAAATGTGCTTTGTTTAAATTAAAAAAATATTCTTGGAAAATTTATTTTACACGTTATATTGACGTCGACCAGTGATGTTTCGGGTTCTGGTAACACATTGCATGTAAAATGTGAGCATTCACTTACATTTGATGAAAAATGGGCATTTGAAAATTTATAAACATCAAGAGTAATCATGAGCATCAGTTGAGTTTTTTTCTTAAAAAAAACATATCAAATATGCAACCGATCGTTTAATTTACCTTTGACAACATTAAAATAACGAACATAAATGCCAATAAGCTGTTCATCTCTCATGAACGGTTCATTAGAAGAGTTAATAGTTGGATGACAGGAAGCGTGAAAAAAAAGACTAAATGCTAGCTTAAATAAATATATTAAGATACAAATACTAAAAAATCATGAAACTGAAGAAAATTAATAAAAAAATAGTTTTAAGAAAAACTGACCTAGAGATGGAAGTCAAGCTGACAATGGGTAGGTTAGATAACAGGGCTATAACACGCGAGTGTAAAATGGTCAGAATTATAATCTGTAAAAGGAAAAAATTAGTCACAGTAAGTGCAAAATATTTATTTGTTAGAAAATAAACATGCAGTTCATTAAAACAATACTCATAATTTTAAAATTATTTAAAATTAAATTAACGGAAAATAATATCTTATTTTTTCAAATAATAAATTGTGAATAAAAAGTTTATTTAATTAACACATTGTATGGTGGAATTTGTATCTACAATAAAGTTAAAATCTTTAAATTGCATGTGGAAAAAAAAACATGCATGTACTCAAGAAAAATATTAACGTGACAAAATATTATAACGAACCTGGCGAAAAATATGCTGGAATAGCACAGGGGGAGGAAAATGTAATAACAACGGTTAGGGAATCAAAAGCTAGCCTAGATGGAAAAGAATATAGTCAACGTTAAATTGAACCCAAAAAAAAATATTTTGTAGTTTTTTTAACTTTTTTAAAATAAAAAATAAGCAGAATAAAAAACTATACACAATATCCTAATAAATTTGAAGAAATTGAGTAATAAAAGACGGGAAGAATTAATTGTAAAATTTGTTAGATAACAATTTATACATTTAATTCATAACTATAGCAAGTTAAGGCAATTTTTTTCAAGAAAAAATTTAAATTTATTTTAATTAAACGTGAACAAAATTTTTTTTTGTACTAGTGTATAAATACTACTATTAAAATAAGCTATTCAAATGTAATTTTACACTATTATTTTTCTTTTATTTTTTTATAAATTCGAAAAAAAGCTATTATTTTTATGTTATTTTTTTTATCAATTCGAAAATAATCTATGCAAGTATCTCCGATAATCATAAATTAGAGGTAGGCGGAATAAGAAATCGAAATTAACATAATAAAAGCTACATTTTTTTTGATATAATAAAAAATAAGCGCTACATGATACTTGGAAAATAAAAATTTACTGATAAATAACATATGAAAATTACAAAATCTAAAAAATTTAATAAAAGTAATTCATTTAAAAAGTAGTAAATTAATTATTTTTTCTTTCTCTTGCATAAATAAACCCACATAGTTTTTAACTATCTTGTCTATATTCTTGTTTTTGCAATTTAAAAGGAATGCACGTATTATTTGTGTATGTTGCCGTTTTATTCTATTTGTGTATTTTTTCGACAATATTGCATGTTTGTTTTATCTTAATAGTTTTATTCTTAAAAAAAAGTTTATTAAGTATTAAATTGAATTGCCCCATGTAATTGGCCATATGATCAATAAATAAATCTTGATTTATTGGATATTTAATAAATAAATAAATATAAAGTAAATGTTAATAAGGATAATTTAATTAGTAGTTTTATTTATAAAAATTACTAAAGGTATAGGTTGAGTGTTTGTATTCACTATCCATTTACCATTTTGATTGTGAAAGATGAATTAAAAAAAGGTAAGCTAAAAATTTGAGCAGAAGTAATAAAAAGTAAAAGAAAACATTCATGCACATATATAAAGTATATTAAGAAGAGAAATAAACCCACTTTTTTTTATATCTTCAGTTTATTAAAAGTAGAAGATATATTATTTTTTTTAGCGTCTTATTTCTTCTTTAAGTTGCCATTTATCCATAGGGAAGCCCACTTAAGCTTCTAAAATAGTTAAAGTGATTTTTTTTATTTGTACAAACGAATTAGTTAGCAGGAATGAATGACTGGAATTTTAAGAAAGAACAGTAATACAGGTAAGTGGATTTAATAAAAAATAAAGAAAAAGCTAAAAATTTAAAACAAAGCATAAGAGAACCGAAATTGAAAGAAACAAACTTAAGCCATTTACATGTTACTTTTTACATTCAAAGCACCAATAAATTGTGACCAGTACATGGATAATGGAGAAGGTAGGATAGCTAGTTAGGGAAAGAAGCAAAAAAGCAAAATGGACAACCTATTAACAAACAAAATCCTACTTTTACACAGTGGAGCAAAATATGAGGCATCTCAAAAACAAACACAGAAGGCTGTCATTTATACCTCACAACAGTAACAAAAATTAAAAAAAAAATAGTACTACATATGGCGTTTTGCACCAACAAGAATAGCTTCTATCTTTTTCAAAGACTAGGTTAATTTCTGAGACTTCTGCAAAATGGAGATATATTGTCCACATACATGATTCTAGGCTGCACGAAATGACTGGAGGTCATTGTTATCATGTTCATTTCTAGGCTTCAAAAGAGCTAACTCCCTATGGTTATAATCAACTATTTGAAGATTGTACATCGCCTTGAGGTGATCAAGAGCAGCCATGCTTGATGAATTCTTAGCATTAAGCATGGATTCAAAGCTTATGCTAACCATATGAGATATATACCTATTCCCGTCAGTATCCTCATAAGGATAGTAAATGGTACAGGTAAAAACGGGGCCATCCTTTTGTTGTTCTTCAAAAGTAGCACGGGGAAGACCCAAAGAGGCCAAAACAGTTTCAATTATGGGAGCTATAAAGAGCTTAATGGTTTCCATGAAAGATTAATGTTGATATGAAAAAAAAAAGATTAATACTCTTGCATGGAAAAAAATGCTTCTAAAATTGTAAAAAATAATGAAACAATAATCTATTTACAAATGTCAGGCCATGCAAAAATGAACAACATGGCCGATTTAATATAGGGCTTTTCTTTTTTAGAAGAAAAAAATGAAGCGAGCAAAGAATAAAATTTTTTATTTCCATCTGGTTATCCCCAAAAGAAAATGAAATAGAAGCTAGGGATGAAAGCAAGGAATTTGAAAAAAAAAAAAGCAAGGCATGCATAGGAATAAACAACATTATAAAAGACACAAACCGTGCAAAAAAACAAAGGACATAACACAATAGAAATGCATATGCTTTTTTTACAATAAAAGGAAAATTGTTTTTTATGTTTCTAAAGCAGGACTAGCAGCAAGCTACGAACAAAGCTGCACTAGTCCTTAAAGCCCAAAAAAAAGGAAATGAAAAAAATACAGAAGAAGTACATGCACAGAATAGGTAGTGCAACAGAAGAGCATATGCAACAAAAAACAGTTTTTGCACATGCAATTTTTTTTACCCAAAAAATAGCAAGGCAGTAGGGACAACATGTAACCCATGTGGAAACAGAACACTGAGACACATGCAGGTAAATACCCAGCAGTAAGCAACAAGAATAAAAAATAGACAGAACATGTTGAATAGCTAAAGAAAAAAATACAACGCGGCCACTAGAAACACATCAGAAAAGCAGCATAATAAACACTCATAAATAAATGCTAGAATAAGTAAAAAAATAAAGGAGGCAGCATTGAATAAGCTACCCAACTCACTAGTGAAACTGAAAGAAATAAACTAATAAAAGGAAAGAACATAAAGTATATACTACATTTACATTAATAGCAAGCATAAGCATTTATAGACTCTCCAAATCAAAGCAAAAGGGCACAATTGAGAAACCAAAATGAAAGGCATAGAGAGCAATCTCCTGGATACGCATTTAATGCAAAATCAATAGGCAAATCCTCTACCAGATACACATTCATGAATTTTTATATTGCAAGAAAATTAATGATACATAAACCGATAGAATACCCAATAAGAGAAACCACGTAGGCAAAATCACTCAATTAACAATCACAGCTAGCCAACCTAGGACCTATAGAGACCCGATTTCTTTTCTAGAAAGAAATCCCAATGGTAAAATAAGGACACAGGGAAAAAGGCTAGCCTCAACATTAAGGGTCCAAAAGGGTGCTAAAGAGCTTATCAAAATAGGCCACAAAAAAAAGCCCATGCACAGAAACAAAATAAACCCATGCAAATTAAATGGCCAAAACTGAAGCCCAACACAGACCCTCTCAATCAATCAATTTTTTTTTTTAAAAATGGAGCGAATATCAAGCAGGAAAACTAATCAATGGAAGCTACCAAAAAAAATAATGAAGAACCAAAATTTGTTCCCTTCTAACATATAATTCCACAAGTGCTAAGAGAGGGAGGGGGGGGGGGGGGGGGGAGGTGAATTGGCTTTTTGAGCAATATGGGGAATTTTGATTTTACACTCAAGAGCAACCAAAAACAGAGTAAGAGCTGAATTATAAAAAGAATAACAGCAAGAAAAATACAAGGATTTATAGAAGTTTGGCCCTCCAAGCCTATGTCTTCTTCTCAACCATAAGTTGAGAGTTTGAATCCACTATTAATCTACTTCAAGGTGTAAATTAAACCCTTACAAGCTTAATCAAAGCTACCCAAGTGTATTTCCAAGGCACACACTCAAACCTAAGTGTTTTTTCCTAGGCTCGCACTCAAACCCAAATGTTTTCAATGGCTCACACTCAAACCCAAGTATTTGCAATGGCTCACACTCAAACCCAAATGTTTTCAATGGCTCACACTCAAACCCACTTGCTAAGAATTATCCTTTTAGCTTACAAGTGAATAAAACCCTAACCCATCTCACTCAATCTCACCATTGAGCTTTTGAATAATGGTTTTAAACACTTACCAACCCACACGCAATAACACTCTTGAGATAGAAAAAGATTACAAGAATTAAAGGTGAAAATTTGGGTGGTTGTAAAATAAATTCAAGGTTGAATGATCAAAGATAGCTCTAAAGATGTTTACTCAACTTCCCTCACTTATTCCAGCTCTATTCTTGGTGGTATATAAACCCTTTAAAATAAAAAGAGTCATTGGAGGTACATCTAAAAGTAAATAGAGCCGTTAGAAACCACCTAGAAAAAGTGCCCAGTACGCGTGTCATCACTCATGAAAATTCGTCATCACTCATGACAATTGCGCGCTAAGATGAAATTTGAAATCGTGCATTTTTCATGACTTAATCACTCATGACGCTGGTGATGATAGCTCTCGGGAACTTTTGGAATTTGGTCGTCATCACTCATGATAAATTTTGTCATCACTCATGAAAAGCCTTTTGTCTCAAATTTTTTGCGACTCAGATTTTTGTAATTTTGCTCCAAAATTTTTTCTGATGGCTGGTAAATAATTATTATCATTTGAAGAATTCCATCATCCTTTTCCAAATTTGACTTTTAGATTTTGACAAAAAATTCGATCTTCGATTTCAGTCCAGTCATTACTTATGATAAGTCTGTCATCACTCATGAAAGATGTGCAGACTTGATAAAACAAGGATAATAACTTTACATTCCTTGACTTGTGCAATATTACATAACCTGAATATAAACACTTAAGCACAAGGGTTAAATATAATTTTACTTAATTAATTGTAACCATAAAAAAAATACTATTTTACCCCTCAAGGTTCAACAATCTCCCCCTTTTTGATAGTAACAAATAATTATGTAAAATTAGGCTACAAATAGGAAGGAATAACTCCCCCATAAAATAAGCCAAACTATAAAAATTGCAAAGCATCATTAAGCAAGTCTATTTTGCATATTTGAGCAACAAGTCATCAATAAGTGAAAATTATAAGAGAAGCACTATCATGAATATAGCAATCGCAATTCAATTCTCAATCATAAAATATATTCAAAAGATAATTATCCCCTTTGCAATAGCCATAAATACTTTCTCAAACATAAGAACTTTTCTCCCCAAACATAATTCACAACCATAAAAACATTTTACATTTTCTCCCCCTTTGTTACTATAAAAAACAACAAAAAAGAGTTGCAAAAAGAAAGGTAAAAAAAAAATGAAAGGTCATGATACTAAAAGATGCTATTTATAGGTCATAAGGTAACCAAGATGCAAAAACTCCACTTAAACCAATGAGTTCCCACAACTATCAATTAACCAACATCAAGGTTCTTAAAAATCCAACAAAATCAAAAGTTAATAATCATAAAAAAAAAATCAATAACCAATAGCAATTTAACCAAATAGAAATTCAATATCCATATCAAGTCAAGCACAAAAATAATAACCTTTACAAAAACTATATCCAACCAACAATTCAAACACAACAAATTGTGCAAAATCCTCAACATCCACAAATCAATATCTAATAATTCTAAAAAGATACCCAAACAAAATCACAGAATATTATTAATCAACAATTTTAATGAATCACACTTGCAATTTGAACCCAAAAAAAATTTCATTTCACAAATATAATCACAAAATAACATATCTCTTTCTCCCCCTTTGACATTATCAAAAACAACCAAGCAAGGGGGGAAAGCCACCATCCAAGGCAACAAAGAAAAGCAAAAAAATATATGTCCCAAGCTTTAAAAGACTGCAACCACATCAAGTTCTTACAAATACTTGAAAACAAAAAAAAAATAAACCCAAAAAAATTTTATGAAATGAGATGCATAATGCAGAATTTTTCATATTCATGAGGAGCAGGGGTGATCCAGAATTCGACCTTCAAGAATGCTACATAATAGCAAGGGTGATAAGATTTTGGTCCATTGCTTCAATTCGAGGCTCCATGACTGCAAGGGTGGTTTGAATAGCTTCAAATTTACTGTCCAAATGAATTTTGAGCTTCAAGACTTTGCAGTTCCTTCATTTTTCTCATCATGCCCAAGTTCTCTCACACACTCCCAATCAAGATTTGGAAGAATTTGGTGAGATTTGAGAATTGTGTACCTTTCTCCCTTTTTCTTACAAATTTCAACTTTGTGCTCTTCTTTGTTGGCTCTGTGGTGGTGGCCATTGTGACAGGTGCAAAACTAAAAAAATTGACAATTCAAATAAGGACCAAAGAGAAAGAGATGTTTCAACCAATTTTTAATTACCCACCTAAGATGAAATGAAATGATTGATGATTGATAATAAGAAATGCAATTGGAAGTGAAAATCTTTTTTTCATAATGAAATTTTGAAGGGCAAAAGAATAGGTTAAAATAGAAAAGAAAATGAAGTGGGCGGCTGCTTGGCTGAAGAAGAGATAAAACCCTAGTTGCCTTAAAATGCTTTAAATGCCTCAGCATTAACCCTAGGCCTGTCACAAGTGATGAAAGAAGTGTCATGACTGATGAAAAAATATATATTTTTACCATAGTTAAAGCTCATTTGTTCATGACTGATGACATAAAGAGATATGATGATGAATAAGTAGTAAAAAAAAATTCATGAAAAAAATAATGAAAATTTACTACACCACAAATAATTTTGAGCATAAAACATGAATTTATTTGAATAAAGAAAAGAGCCTTCACTACTAGTAACAAAAGTATCATGATCATGAATTAAATTCAGAATTTTCAAAAAATAAGCTTTGAACTTGAGTTGAGCCATTTTAAACACAATAGGGACTAATTCAGTATTGCAACATAATCAATCAAAATTCAAGGATATAACAAATTAACCACTCAAGGTTCAATAATTGATTATAATAACACAAGCAAACATATATCATAAAGAGTTACCATCCAAGTGAGAGAATAGGTTGGCTTTCTCGGTCATGTGCCTTGAACATCCACCATTTAGATACCACTTTTTTTTTGCACATTATGGATTTTAAGCACACCTACAAGAAAATGCTTCATTGCACTTTAGGTACCCAAATGTACTTGGGTCCTTGGGGGTTAGCATCAAAAGATTCATCATTTGAGTAACCCAAATGAATCTTTCTAATATAACATCTCGAATTTTTATGCCCTATCATACCACAATAATGGCATCTAAAATTTTATGCATGCTCTTTCATTTTAAAACTATGAAAACCATGAGAATGACCATGATTGTACATCCCAGGCATAGGTCTTCTTGAGCCATTTGCTCTAGATTTGTTAGCCTTATTTCCATTAGACCTTTTAGGTCCATTAGTTTTAAAACTAGGTCTTTGATAAACCTTAGTAATTGGAGTACTAGGATTTACAATCTTTGAGGAACTAGCATGAGTATTTTTGAAACCAATTCCATTCTTAGATTTCAAAGGAGTAGAAGACATAGAAATCATACCATCAAGATTTTCTTTTCCTTTGTTAAATCTAGAAATGGACTCCTTGAGATTGTCATTTTATTTTTCTAAAAATACATTTTGTTCAATAAGTTTTGCATTTTCATTAGCAATCTCAATTTTCTTAGAATTACTTTCATTCAATGAATTGGTTAACTCTTCATTAGAGGACCTTGTTTCTAAAGTTCTTCTTCTAGAGTTTTTACCATTTCTTTGAGTGAATTAATTCTAGACAAGTAATTATAACATTTATGCATCAATTTCTCACAAACAAGTAACAATTCATCATTGGATTCAAAGTCTAGAGTTACCTCATCATTTGAAGGTTCCTCCAAGGCCATGAAGCAAAGATTGGCAACTTCCTCATCGGTGTCATCTTCACTAGATTCACTAGAATCATCCCAAGTTACTTTAAGTGCTTGCTTCTTTTTCTTCTTGTATTTCTTACCTTTCTTGAATGATTTTTTCAACTTTGGGCATTCGGGTTTAATGTGACCCGATTTGTTGCAACCATAGCAAATCAATTGATCTGTATTGCTTGAGTCTTGCTTCTTGAATCCTCTTTTCTTCTTCATGATGAGATCTCTTACCCTTTTTTAAAATTATAGCATACTCATCTTCATTTTCACTTGAGTCACTATCACTAGTGTCTCTACTTGCCTTGAAAGCAATGCTTTTGTTATTCTTGGCCATCTCTTCCTCTACAACTTGTTTCATTTTGATTTCATGGGTGAGAAGCTTCCTAAGAAGTTCATCCATAGGTAGAATAAAAAGATCTTTTGCTTCTTCAATTGAGGCCATCTTAGCTTCCCAAACTTTTTGAGGCAAACTCATAAGAATTTTATTGTTGACATCCTCATTTGAAAATTTCTTGCCAAGTTTCCTCATAGAATTTATAAGAGTGATAAGCCTACTATACATATCACTAATTTTCTTATAAGGCTTCATCTCAAACAATTCATACTCTTTTCCAAGCATTTGTAATTTCTTATTCTTGACTTGACTAGTGCCTTCATGCTTGGTCTTCAAACATTCCAAAATCTCTTTAGCGGATCTCAAATGCTCTATTACATTGTATTCTTCCCTACTTAAGCCACAATAGAGAATAGTAATTGCATTTCTATTTCTCAAGTTAGCCTTTGATTGCTCATCACTCCATTGCTTTCTAGGAATAGTCACCTTATTGCCTTTATTGTCTTTCTTTGTTAGAGGACTCCAACCTTCTTCAATAATATCCCATAAATTAACTCATTCACTATCCAAGAACATCTCCATTTTGTTTCTCCAATATGCATAATCGGTTCATAAAAAAATGGAAGTCTTGTGTAACTAGGGCCATGAACATCGAGAGTGGTGTAAGCACCCAATTTTGGGATGATTAGAGTTTAGATGCGATAGAGGACCCAATGATGAAAATAGACTGTGAAATTAGGTTTATTGGATTTGATTTAATAGTTTTGAACTAAATTGTAATTTATTTTTAAATTTTATTTATTTATTTAATATATATATATAATTATTTTCTTAATAAATTTTCAAAAAAAATCAAAAAAAAAAATACAAAATTTCAAAAAAAATGTGAGGAATGGGCCTTTTCAATTTGAAACATTTGTCTGTTTTTTTTTTTCGAAATTTTTATTTATTTATTTGTTATTTATCCATAAATTTTGATTAGTTTTTATTTGATAAATATATTTATTTTATTTGATAAATAAAGTGATAAATATATATTTTTATAGATAAATAATAAAAATAATTTATTTTATTTTATTTTTATCATGTAATCATATTAGGGTTACAGAGTTGTATATATATATATATATATATATATGTACTTTTCTTTTCAAATGGGGGAGGCTAGGGTTTTTTATTTTCTCTCTAATTGTTCTGATTCTTAGCCATCAACCAAAAACACACCCACTCCTCTTTATTTTTGACGTACTTTTTTCAAGTTTTAGCCGTGAATTAGATCTAAATAAATCAAAAATCATAAACCAACATAACAAAAGCCACAGACTTTCATCAATGATGATCACCTTCTGAGGGGAATCAATACCGCATCCATCAAATTAGTTCTTTTTCTACTCCTTTCTTTTTTTATTTTGTTTGATTATTTTTATTCCATTTAATTTTGATTTGATTTGATTTAATTTTTATTTGTATTTTTTTAGTTACTAATCCTTAT
>CATIWM010413929.1:0-10415 GCA_949671775.1 Mallotus repandus | reverse complement strand
ACAAGATAGTAGAGATGCATATATGGAAATAATAAAAAAAAAGAATAAATATGAAATAAATATAAAGGAAAAAGAGCAAATAAATGATAAATTGAAATAAAAATAGATAGAGTGCGAAATTAAGAGTAGAAATTGCAAATATAGTAATAATAAAGAAATATAAACTAACATAAGATAAACAATGAAACAAAAGAAAGGTTAAAGCAAATTAATAATAAATTGAATATAAAAATGTAAATTGAACATAAAAATATAAAGATAAAGAGATTGAGGATAGAGATTAGCATAAGGCATAAATAAATGTAGAGATTGAAATTGAGATATTGATGACAATTATATAATTGAAAATTAATAAAAATGAACAATATAAGATGATATATTTAGTAGAGATTATATAATATCATATATAATTATATCATATAAATACATACATACATATCATACACATAAATGCATACATATCAAACTTTAAGCTAAGTTCTAAGCTTTACTCAGAGAGGAAAGATAAGCTTTTCAACTCTTTATTATCTTTATAAGTGATTTCAACTCTCTGTGAAACTCTTATTGCATCTTTATCTGGTAACCTCTGTGTCTAGCCTGTGACTGGAGTGTGAGACTGGCACAGTGATTTGTATATCATCAATTGCATTCCTTTGCTTGAACAGTAACCCCTTAGATCCTTGGTCGTCTTTGGTATCAAAGCTTGGGGAGGATTGAGTGATTTCTATAGTTTTTATTTACCTGTTATGAACAGTGCTTATAGAATGTTTCTACGGTGAGTCCTTTAGTCACAGGTGGTTCTGGTTGTAAGTCCCGAAGAGGCAATGAGACCGTTGGTTTAGCCCATGAGTTGTAGTCGTAGTCTCTTTCTATAGTCTCTTTTCCTACCGTGTATCTTATTTTTGGTAGAACCACTTCTTCTTCTTCTTCCTCTGCTCCTTTTTCTGCTAAAGATGAAAGGAATTTAGTCAGTAATGATGAAGTCACTATTGAAGACTTTAATAAATGCATAAACGATTTCTAACTCATTGAAATCCATAAAGATCATGTGTATAAAACCCCTAGACTAAATCTCTTCAAGTTTGACTATATAATTAAAATTGAAGAAAGAGATATCCAGTTAAGTAAAGCTAAAGATGAGATTTATCTTCTTTCTTCTTCTTCTCTAGAAAAACATAAAGCTAAAGGTTTTAGGTATATCCATATAGGACTTGTCTAGGTTGGTATAAAGCCTCTAAATAGAGAAGGTCTTAATACTTCTATCCTTACTACTCTTAGAGACAGAAGGTTTGAAGACTCTTTGTCAGGAACTATAGAGTCCAACCTCTGTAAAAGACCTATATTGTTTGATTGTTATCCAAACTTTACAGTTTCTTTAAATGATACAAATCTTTTAAAGTCATTGATTTTACAGACCCAGACCCATAATTATATAATGGCGGATGGATCAATTTTAATTGCATTTATTTTTTAAAGTTCATTATAAAGCCATGATGTCTGCTTTTGCAACAAAGAGTAGATTTCATAGTAAAAAAGGAGAAACTCCGCTACTCCAGACAGATATAACTAAATATAATATGGTTATGCCCAAACCCATCTAGTGGAACCAAATAACCCTTCCTCAAGACTAGATCTTGGAAAATGCCATTGAATAGACACCTGTAAACCCTGAAAAGTCCACTCCAAATATATAGATAAAGCATGTAACCCAGTTCCAAGATGGAAGAGTAAAGATTAGTTTTGATAGAGCATCTTCTAGCTCTAGATTTTTTGATGCTTCATCATCAGAATCTTTAGATCTAGGAAGGTTATCTCAGATACCCTCTGTTATAAATCTTCCATATAAAGAACAACCTAACCAAAACCCTGATCTGCCAAGAGTTATTAATCTTCCATACACAGATCAATCTACACTGAACCTCAAATAGAAATAAAGTCTCCATCACCTCCAGCTTCCCCGACAGCTTCAGCCATAACAGAAAATATAGCCCATAAGCTAAATGTCATAAAAAAGGAGTTTACCCCTAATAAAGCATCCTTGCATAAAGATTTTTATGCATCTCATAATAAAGAAAAAAGAACTTGGTTTTTCAAAAATTTTCTTGATCAAAGAAAAGATATTCAAAACCAGTTTTATGATTTCATGCAAGAAAATGAAGTTAATATATTATTTTTTATTGATTTGAAATTTATGCATCAAAAAATAATATTTTTTATCCCTTTAAAGTTTTAAATCTTATTAGGGTGAAGGACTTTAAGAATTTTAAAGGTTGAATAAAAGGGGTCAGGGGATCCTTTATGGCTTTTCCCTAAGCATAACTCTAGTGAGGAAGGTAGATCTATACCACTAGAAGTCACTAAGCTTTTTACACTTAAGGTTGGATAGAAGGTCAGCATTCTTATCTTTAAGATGAGAGGAATTACCTATGAAATGTAATGCTATGGTCAAAATCAAGGTTGACACAACATCCTGAATGGTGTTTCCTAAGGGATCTAAGGTAGTTAGGCCTTCTTCATCTTTTTGGATAGCATATAGGATATCTGTTTGCTGTTGGATTGTGAGATGATAATCTCACCATCCTTTCAGCTGTCTTGAGAATTCTGCAATGATAAGTTCTATAACAGACCTATCAGAGGTTCCTGTTTGGGTTTTATAAGCATTAGAGGCCATGGTCATTTGCTAAAGGGCATTTAGAATTTGGTATTCTGTCATCCCATGTATGTTCCATTTGTAAATAGAACTCGAATTAAACTTTGGCTGGACCAGGATGCTAGGATGATCACCTATCTCAAGTTCTGGATACTTGGCTTTAGTATATCCTGAACGAAAAGGTTGACTATTAGACCAATGAAGTTTAGCAATTTTTGGAGACTGTTCGTTTTAAATCCTGTTACTATCAGAAAGAAGATAACAGTTTAAGAATAGCAAATGGTCAAAATATAGAGTCTGAGCATCCTCCTCTTAGGCTGCTTAAGCTCCCTATAGGAGATGAGACCATAAATGCCAGCCCTTACAAGAAACCTCAAGATAGTAATTCTTATAACCTAAAGAATATAGTTGTTCAAAATAATTTTACTAATGCTCATCTCAACAACAGAGGAAACAATTATCCAGAATAGAGGGTCGACCTCAACAAAGCCCTGTGGAACCCTCAGGACTAACTTATAAGAAGAATACTTCAACATAATGCAATAGTTAGTTCAGTCCAGAACCACTTCTTCTGCCAATCCTTACGGATGGCCTATGCAAAAGTTAGGGTAATTGTAAAAAAAAGTAATTTAATTAAAAAATTTTACTTTCCAGGTCATCCCGCTCCAGACATCTGGAACACACTTGGACAACCATCAGGAAAATTTGACTTTTACGTCAAATATTCCCCTCCTGCTTCAGTACAAGTGCCACTCCACTCCATTACTCCACAAGGTTGAGTGATTTCCAGAATAGCCTAGGCAATCTCTAGAAAAAGAGCCTAAACCACCAAAGACTGAGTTACCTTCCACTAGTGCCAATATGTATGATTTTACTGCAATCTTTAACAGGAAAAAACTAGGTAAGAAACCCTTAGGTGATATCCAGGTTCTCCAGTCTGAGATAAAAACCATAAAGTCACCAAACTAGCCCAAGAGTCTAGTGATAGTGATAAAACCAAGAGTCTAGAGCCACAATCCTTAGCTAGTATAGAAAAGGTTCCCAATGATTTCCTTTGTGCTTTGAGTCAGATCACTTATAGGAAATACATTGTTAAAGATTCTCTTGTTTTTAATAAAGATTTTCAACTTGATACTGTTGCTCTATTTGACACAAGCATAGATTTAAGTTGCATAAAGACAAGCATTATTCCATAATGTTTTCAAGAAACTACCCGAGAAAAACTTTCTTCTGCAAATAGTTTAAAAATGCATATAGATGGAAAAGCATAAGTGAGCATTTTAAATAATGGGTTTTTACTAGAGACATTTTTCTTCTTGTCTCTGATATCAGTTATTCAATAATTTTGGGGACACCTTTCATTAATTTGATAACTCCCTATATGGTTACTCGTAACTCCATAGACTATAAAGATGATAAATTTTTCATTTCTTTTCCATTTTTAGAAAAGCTGAAAACCCGGCAACTAAATTTTGTCAAAGCACATTCTATTTACAAAAATTAGATAAATATTCTGATTAGAAGTAAAGAAAATGATTTATTTGATTTAAAGCAAAATGTTCATTTTCAAAGAATTGCACAGCAGCTAAAGTCTAAAGCTTTACAAGAAAAGATTTATGAATTTTAGAAAATTATTATTGATAAAGTTTGTTTTGATTTACCAAATGCTTTTTGGAAAAGGAAACAACATATTGTTGATTTACCTTATGATTCCAGATTTGATGAGAAAAACATTCCTGCTAAAGCTAGACCAATTCAGATGAATGCTGAATTAGAACAGCACTGTAGGAAAGAAATCCAGGACCTCGAGTCCAAAGGATTAATCTCTAAATCTAGGTCTCCCTGGAGCTGTGTAGCTTTCTATGTTAATAAAGCTTCAGAACAGGAAAGGGGCACACCTAGGCTTGTAAAATTACAAACCTTTGAATAAAGCTCTAAAGTGGATAAAATATCCTATTCCAAACAAAAAAGATCTTTTACAAAAGCTTCATTTTGCATTTGTATTTTCAAAATTTGACATGAAATCAGGATTTTGGCAAATACAGATTATTAAAGAACATCACACTACAAAACCGCTTTTACAGTCCCTTTTGGACAGTACGAGTCGAATGTAATGCCATTCAATTTGAAAAATGCACCATCAGAATTTCAAAGAATAATGAATGATATTTTCAATCCGTATTCCCAATTTTGTATTGTTTACATTGATGATGTGCTTATCTTTTCAAACTCTATAGCACTACATTACAAGTATTTAAAGACTTCTCTTTATGTTGTTAAAGCTTATTTTCTTGTTGTCTCTGCTAAGAAAATCTCTCTTTTCCAAACCAGAGTCAGATTCTTTGGACACTATAGCTGTTTTGGAACAATTGTTCCCATAGAAAGATCTTTAGAGTTTGCCAAAGGTTTCCTGATAAAATCCTTGATAAAACCCAGCTGCAAAGGTTCTTAGGCAGCCTAAATTATGTTTTAGACTTCTATCCTAATATCAATAGAATTGCTAAACCTCTACATGATAAGTTAAAGAAAAATCATATTCCCTAGACAGACGATCATACTAGAGTTGTCCAACAAATAAAGAAGCATATAGTTGAGATCCCTTGTCTTTATCTAGCTGATCCTAGTCTCCCCAAATTTGTAAAGATAGATGCTACTGACCAAGGATATGGAGGTATTTTAAAGCAAGTTCAAAATGGGCGAGAACTAGTTGTATAGTACACTTCAGGACATTGGAATGATACACAGAAAAACTACTCCACCACTTAAAAAGAAATTCTTTCTATAGTTCTATGCATCAAAAAATTTCAATCTGATTTACTCAATCAAAAGTTTTACTTCGCATTGATTGTAAATCTGCTAAAGAAATTTTTCGAAAAGATGTTTAAAATATTGCATCAAAACAAATTTTTGCCAGATGGCAAGCTATTTTAAGTATCTTTGATTTTGACATGGAATTTATTAAAGGAAATGAAAATTCTTTGCTAGATTTTCTGACCAGAGAATTTTTACAAAACAGATAAAGATGGTTCAAAAAAAGAATGATAAAGAAAAAATTGATTCAGATAAAGTTGATAAAGTTGTCCCAGATAAAGTTTTCCCTCCTCCTCTTTCTGTTGAGAAACCAATAAAGTCTTGGTATGATATTGTTAGCTAAGAATAAAATAAAGATGACTCTACTAAAGCACTTGAGATTCAATAATGGGTTGAATCCATTTCCCGAACCCCAGAACTTTTTCAAGCAATTCAAGCTACTCTGAAGCCTTTAGCTTCTGAGCCCCCAAGTATTTTGGGACTCCCAAGTCCCTCAGGTAAAGCATCTCAACTGATTTCCAAAACTGAGAAAAGTGAATCTTCTTCCTCTCATCTCAAAGTGATTTAAATCCTGTGGCTACACAAAGTAGTTCACAAATTATTTTATCATAATCTAAAGTTATTAAAGCTTCTTAATATCTTCCAAAAACCACATTTCAAAATATTTTAATAATTGAAGATGATTTTTATCATAAAGATCCTTTTTATATTGTGCAAAATCATTTTCCAAAAAATTGGTTTTATAAACCTTAGGATCTTTCAAAACCCCAAGAATTTTATCAAACTATTTTGGAATTTAGGGGTTCTGCAGAATTTAAACACTTCTACCATAAATGATCCCCTGACCCCTCTTATTCAACCTGTAAAATTCTTAAAATCCTTCGCCTTAAAGAATGGGGCCAAGTGCTCTATAAGCCAAAAGCGTTCCTTGTAAACTTCCAAACCAAATTAAACTTTTGCCGGACATTTTCTTATTGGGATTATGAACAAGCATAGTTTAATGCCTTCCTCATCCAAAATAGTTATAAAACCCATTCTTGGTTATTCTTCCACAATGATCATGCTAACATATCAAAATTCCCTGTATGGTTCACCAGATGGTGGAATAATTATGGACCTATCCCAGATATCCTCCCTTCTAATATTTATAAAGGTTTCCAACCTTCTCTTCCTGAGAAAAAGTTTCCTCCCTTATGCCTTTATTGTACAAAGTTCTTCGTCCCTTGGGTCTTCCAATGGTACCTTGACTATTCTCACAATAATGGCATTATAGTTCTACAGAGAAAGTTCATAATAAAGTGGTTGAATTCTTACAAAATTCTAAAGAAAATTTCAAAGTCTGCAATTATAGGATGGCTCCAAAAGCATGGATATCTAGGAAGTTCTCCCTCTCAATCTAACTTCCTTACTTAAAAGTCCCATGCTAATGCTCTTCTCGCAGCTGCAAAAATAGAAGAAGAATACTTCAACATAATACAACAGTTAGTCCAGTCCATGACCATTTCTTCTGCCAATTCCAACATGTCTAAAGACTTAGAGCCCTTCATCGATTTGGGTAATGACAATGAAGACGACTGTTTTGGAATTTTCCCTCCTATTAAGCCCGTAGGCTTATAAAGTTGTAAAGTTTAAAGTTTTATAAAGCCCTATAAATATTTATTTTCTATTTTAGCCCGATGGGTTGAAAATCCTTATGGACGGCCGATGCAAAAGTTAAGGTAGTTGTAAAAAAAAGTAATTTAATTAAAAAAATTTACTTTCTAGGTCATCTCGCTCTAGACATCTGGGACACACTTGGACAACCATCAGGGAAATTTGACTTTTACGCCAAATATTCTCCTCTTGCTTCAGCACAAGTCCCACTCCACTCCGTTACTCCACAAGGTTTAGGCCCCGGGTTCCACTTTCAAGACCTGGTGGGTGTACTCTTACTAAAGATAAGACTCTCTCACAATAAAGATAAAGGATAGCTTCCCCACCAATCACGGAGACAGTAGGACCCTCTCATATCCTGAAAAATCTCTCTCTTGCTTCAACAGTCCCCCTCCAGCTCTCTATATAAAGAACCCTTCTCCTCCCTCTAAAGTCAGAACACAATTTTAGGAGAATAGAATTCAAGGCAAAAGCACTTGTAAAGAAAACAAAGAGTCAAAAAGCTTATCTTTTCTCTCTGAGTAAAGCTTAAAACTTAGCTTAAAATTATGACTCACATATAAAGTTTTAGTATAGTTTCTTTATAATCTCCCTTTGCTTTCGAATAAAGAACTTCTATATTTCCCCTTAACTTGGATTAATAAAGTAAATTTTCCTGTAAGAACTTCTCTTATGTTTTAATCTTCCTTAAAGCTTTATTTATTTTATGTTCTTTAAAGCTTTCTATATTTTTCTGCATTTCTGTAAGTAGCAGAATGTATGCTCTGTGCTTGCCTGAGAAATTAAGATCCTGTACATTAGAAACTCTGTGAAACTCTTATTATATCTTCATCTAGTAACCTCCATGTCCAGCCTGTGACTAGAGTGTGAGACCGACACAGTGATTTTGCATATCATCAATTGCATTTCTTTACTTGAACAGTAACCCCTTAGATCTTTGGCCATCTCTAGTATCAGAGCAGGGGGGGATTAAGTGATTTCTACAGTTTTTTTTTTACCTGCTATGAACAGTGCCTATAGGATGTTTCTACGGTGAGTTATTTGGTCACAGGTGGTGCCGGTAGTAAGTCCCGGAGAGTCAGTGAGACCATTGGTTTAGCCTATGAGTTATAGTCATAGTCTCTTTTCCTACCATGTATCCTATTTTTGGTAGAACCACTTCTTTTTCTTCTTCTTTTACTCCTCTTTCTGCTAAAGATCAAAGGAATCTAATCAGTAGTAACGAAGTCACTATGGAAGACTTTGATAAATGCATAAACGATTTCAAACTCATTGAAATCCATAAAGATTGTGTGTACAAAACCCTTAGACTAAATCTCTTCAAGTCTGATTATGTAATCAAAACTGAAGAAAGAGATATCCAGTTAAGTAAAGCTAAAGATGAGATCCAACTTCTTTCTTCTTCTTTTCTAGAAAAACATAAAGCTAAAGGTTTTAGGTATATCCATATAGGACTTATCTAGGTTGGTCTAAATCCTCTAAACAGAGAAGGTCTTAATACTTCTATCCTTGCTGCTCTCAAAGACAGAAGGTTCATAAGGTTTGAAGACTCTCTGTTAGGAACTATAGAGTCCAGCCTTTATAAAGGACCTATATTATTTGATTGTTATCCAAACTTTAATATTTCTTTAAACGATGCAAATCTTTTAAAGTCATTGGTTTTACAGATCCAGACCCATAATTATACAATGGAGGATGGATCGATTCCAATTGTAGTGATTTTTAAAGTTCATTATAAAGCCATGATGTCTACTTTTGCAACAAAGAGTAGATTTCATAGTAAAAAAAGGAGAAACTCTACTTCTCCAGACAGATATAACTAAATCTAATTTTTTTATACCCAAACCCATCCAATGCAACCAAATAACCATTCCTCAGGACTGAATCTTGGAAAATGCCACTGAACCAACACCTGCAAACCCTGAAAAGTCTGCTCCAAATACACAGATAACGCATGTAACCCAGTTTTAAGATGGAAGAGTAAAGATTAGTTTTGATACTGCATCTTTTAGCTCTACATTTTTTGATGCTTCATCATCAGAATCTTTATATCTAGGAAGGTTATCTCAGATACCCTCTATCATAAATCTTTAAAAATAATATATTAGCTTTATTTTTTTGCACGAAATCATAAAAATGGTTTTGAATATCTTTTCTTTGATCAAGAAAATTTTTGAAAAACCAAGCTCTTTTTTCTTTATTATGAGATGCATAAAAATCTTTATGCAACGATGCTTTATCATGAGTAAACTCCTTTTCTATGACATTCAGCTCATGGGTTATATTTTCTATTATGGTTGAAGCTATCGGGGAAGCTGGAGGTGAAGGAGACTTTATTTCTATTTGAGGTTCAGTGTAGATTGGTCTGGTTATATTTGTGTTATGGTCTACATTTCTGAGTGAGGAAGAGGGTAAGTCATATATGGAATATCTGGCTGAGGAGGTATATGGAAGATTTATAACTAGTGGCAGGTTTGGGTGTAGATCTGCTTGATCTATGTATGGAAGATTAATAACTCTTGGCAGATCGAGGTTTTGGTGAGGTTGTTACTTATATATATATATATAAGCCAGGGTGCATGCAATATGATGCAATTTCAAAATTCATGCAAAGTGATGCATGTCAGAATTCATGTAATGATACATCTACAAGTTCTAAAAGTGATTCACACATATGGTAGTGATATGCAAAAGGCACATGATATGTAATCAAGCACATGAAAATGCGCAAATGCAAAAAATATAGAAGAATTTGGTTAGTAAATGACAAATAGGGGGTTAGTGACAATAATCAAATGATAAAAAAAATAAAAGTTTGTTAAAAATTAATGAAAGGCACAAAGATCATGATTAATCCTCTTAGAAACACCAATTTAATCAACAATGGCCAACTAGTACTTGTAGGATCGCAAAATATACAAATAATACAGATAATCACAAATATGCACTAAATAGACACATAACTTTCAATATTCAAAAATTAGGCTCTGTTGTTTATGGAAAATATTTTTTCTTATTTTCCAGTGTTTGGATTACCAAGGAAAATAAGTCAAAGGAAAATAAATGGTTAGTCAACGAAAATAACTTAGAAATAAGGGGAAATAATTTCTCGTGCTTAAAATGAAAAATTATTTTTCAATGCTTAAAAATAAGAGAAATTTCTTAAAATATTGTCCATCTTTTTTGTTTCTTACTTTTCCCTTCTTTTTTCCTTTTTTATTATTTTTCTCTCTGCTTTTTTTCTTTTCCCTCTTTTATTTATTTTTATTTTATCTGTAATTTTTCCTTCCCTTCTTCTTTT
>CATIWM010413871.1:0-26388 GCA_949671775.1 Mallotus repandus | reverse complement strand
TTTTTTGTTCAATATTTTTTTCTCTTTAGATATTTTTTTTTCAAATGAATAATTATGAACTAAACATCTTCAATTGTTGTTAAACCAAACAATAAATATCTTCAATTGTTGTAACAACAATAAATAAATAAAAAATTCTCCTTTTATATTCTTAAAGAATAAGGATTTTATTTTTTTACTTTAATTTATTTATTAAAATGTCTAAAAACTTTTTTTTTTTTAAATTATTTGATACTTATTGATCATCAATATATAACAAATTTACAATCTTTATAATATATTTGTAACATAAAAAAAACCGAAAAAATAAAAAATAAACAAAAATCAACAAATCGAAAAAAATTAAAAATAATAACTGAAATAACAAAACAACAACAATCAACAAAATTTTATGTTGTTGCTTGTTGTTGATTTTTGTTGATTATCAGTTGTTGATTGTTGTTTATTTTTGCTGATTTTTTATTATTTTTTCATTATTAATGATAAAATTAGGGCCATAAATAAATTTTTTACTTTTATTAGTATTAATGATAAGAATAATAATTTTTTTATATATCTCATAATTTTTATTGTTATTTTTTTATTTTTAACAAAAATCAACAAATATAAACAAAGACAAACAACAAAAACGATTGAAAAGCAATAACTGAAATCAACAAAAACAATAAAAAATTACAGTTGTTGATTTTTGTTTCTTTGTGTTGATTTTTTGTTGTTGTTTTTTCAATTTTTCATCATTAATAATAAAATTAAGACCATAAGTATAATTTTTACTTTTATTAGTATCAATAATAAAAATAACAATTTATTTGATATATTTCATAATTTTTGCTATTTTTACTGAAAAAATAATTATTGAATACTATGGGTATTTTTTACTTTAATTAGTTTAATTTCTAAATTTTAAATAATTATGAAAAAATAATTATTGAAAACTATAAGTAATTTTTTGTTTGATTGGATTAATTTTTATATTCTAAATAATAGTAAGTTTCAAAATAAAATAAAAATTGTTATTTAGAATATAAAATTAAATTATTTAAAAATATAAATTAAATAAATACATACAATAAACTTAAATTAAAGATGACTTCAAAAATAATAAGTTAGTAAAAAAGAATTACAAAAGAATTAAAAAAAAAAGAAAAGAGAGAAAAAAAGCGGCAAACATTGAAAAAAAGTTGAAAACACGAAAGGCAAAATGGGTACAAAATTGAAAACTGAGAAAACAAAAGTAAAAGAAAATTTTGGGCCTGGCCACCGATGATATTAAAGAAGTCAAACGGTATATTGGGTGAAATTTCCTCTATAATTATTCCATAAATTTTTGTGGAAATTTCACCTCATATGCCTTTTGACCAGTTTTATTTCGTTGATGGCTTGGAGCCTTTGTTTTTTTCACTTTTAGTTTTGTTGTTTTCATTTTTGTCCTAAAAGTAGTCCATTTTTTAAAATTTTGGGTGAATTTCAACGATTTTCGTGTTTCGGGGCCAAGAAGAGTATGAGCATTACAAGTAGGCATGTCAAACTGACCAACATGCACCCCATTAGCATCACAAGCAAGGGCAACAACAACTTGGTCATTTATCAATAGAGGCACTCCATGTGGACGACATATTTCAAAACATGCGTTTGCAGTTTCTATAAAGTCCTTTGTTTTAGTACACAATTAAATGGGGTTATTAATTAAATTAAAAATTAAACTAATTAAATTATTTAGAATTTAAAAATTAAACTAATTAAATTAAAAATTACGTATAGTCTTCAATAATTATTTTTTTATAATTATTTAAAATTTAAAAATTAAACTAATTAAATTACAAATTACTTATAGTATTCAATAATTATTTTTTTAGTAAAAATAGCAAAAAATTGTGAAATGTATCAAATAAATTATTATTTTTATTATTGATACTAATAAAAGTAAAAATTATATTTATAGTCTTAATTTTATTATTAATGATGGAAAAACTGAAAAAATAACAAATAGCAACAAAAATAAACAACTGCAATTTTTTGTTATTTTTATTAATTTTTGTTGATTATGTTATTTCAGTTGTTGCTTTCAATTGTTTTTGTTGTTTGTCTTTGTTTATATTTGTTGATTTTTGTTAAAAATAAAAAATAAAAAAAACAATAAAATTATGAGATATATAAAAAAATTATTATTTTTATCAGTAATACTAATAAAAGTAAAAATTTTATTTATAACCTTAATTTTTCATTAATAATGAAAAATAATTTTAAAAATAATAAAAAACAACAAAAATAAATAAAAATGAACAACAATCAACAAAAATCAATAATTGTTGTTGATTTTGTTGATTTTTGTTATTTTATTGTTTCAGTTGTTATTTTTATTTTTTTTTGTTTAGGTTTATTGATTTTTTATTTTTTCAGCTTTTTTTTTGTTGATGTTTCAAATACATCATAAGAATTGTAAACTTGTTACATATTGATGATCAATAAGTATCAAATAATTTGTTTTTTTTAAAAAAAATAAGTTGTCAGACATTTTAATAAACAAATTAAAGTAAAAAAATAAATTCTTTATTCTTTAAGAATAAAAAAGGAGAAAATTTTGTTTTATTTATTGTTATTATAACAGTTGAAGATATTTATTGCTTGGTTTAACAACAATTGAAGGTGTTTAGTTCATAATTATTCATTTGAAAAAAAAAATCTTAAGAGAAAAAAATATTGAGTAAAAAAAAGAATAAAATGAAGACAATACCTTAAAAATAAAAATAAAAACGTTGAGTAAAAAAAGTTAAAAAAAAAATAAAGACATTAAAAAAATGTTGAGAAAAAAAGATAAATATAGTACTATAAAAATAGAAAAGTGTTAAGTAGAAAAGAAAAAATGAAGAAAGTAGAAAAATATTGAGAAAAATAGACAAAAACAGTAAAAAAATATTGAAAAAAGTTTAAAAAAAATCAGTAAAAAGAAAAAAATATTAAAAAAAATAATTTTAAAAATAAAGATGGAATGAACTATATTTAAAAGAGAAAAATTAGAAAAAATAATTTAAAAATTTTTTCAAGTCAATAATATATTTAAATTTTTTTAAATTCTTGGTAAATCCCTAAATTTTTTTCGAACTGTTGAATACAGGCTCAAGCCCAACAACATGATAGGAAAATGGGTCTCAAATAAAGTGGGCCAACATTTTGCAAAACCTAAACCCTAATTGCCCATTGAAGGTTTTTTTTTTTAAACAATTGGCCATTGAAGTTAGGGTTTAAGTCCTCAGAAACATTTTAACAAAAAAAAAAAAAAAAAACTTCAATTCAGTTGCTTCAGCAATTGTTACCTATTTCCCATCAATTTATTGCCCATAAAATAGCAAAGATTTAATCTTTTTAGGGTTTCTATTAAATTTGGCATAAATTTACAATATTTTGAGGTCTGTCGGGGAAAGGAATTGAAGGATGAGAAAGCTGAAGTTTCATGAGAAGAAGTTACTAAAGAAAGTAAATTTCTTGTCATGGAAGAGAGAATCAAATCACAGAGAAGCCGATGTTATGCATCGTTATCACATAGTGGAGCGAGACGACTACAAAAAGTATGTATATTAACACATTCATCTTGATTCTTGAATTGGGTTTAAGTAAAGTATATTATTATTGACATGGTTTTGGTTGATTCTTGAATTGGTTTGTTGTTTTCGGGTATGTTTCTAATCTTTGTTGTGTTCTTTGAAAATGGGGAAAAAAACAGGTATGCAAGTTTGTGCAGGATGGTGCAGAAGCTGGTCAATATATTGAAGCAGATGGATCCCAGAGACCCCTTTCGAGTTGAAATGACGGATATGCTTTTGGAGAAGCTGTAAGTTTTTTGTTTGATAAATCTAAATTTGTACCAATTTTTTGTAATTTGAGTGGGATTAAGTAGCGTGTTTGATTCTTTGTGATCTTTTTGTATGGATTACTTGGATTTTAATGTTGCTGGTGGTTGTGGTGGGATTTTTTTTATATAAAGTTCTGTGTGAATCTTTGTGCAATTCACTTTTTGATCTGAGCAGTCTATTGAACCTTTATTTTTTGCAATTTGTTTGGACTATGATATTATTAGGTGGTGTGGCAAGACACCCTAATTGTAAATTCTGTATTCTGGATTTTCAGCTAGTTCTCTCCTACACATAACGGCAAAAATTTTTTGGTATTTGCTTGATATGGGGAACAAGCTAAATTTTAAATATCAACTTTTACAATTTTCTAAGTTTCCAATTGCTTTTGCGCCCGTGAGATAATTGATGTTTTTCAATTAGTAGTTTGACATTTTGGTTACTTCTTTGTGAATGCAGCTATAATATGGGAGTGATACCAAGCAGGAAAAGCTTGGCATTGTGTGACCGCTTATCAGTGTCATCATTTTGCAGGTAGACAAAAGCCTCTCTCTCACAACTATGTGCAAGCAACTGCAAAACATCAATTTTCATAATGCTGAAATGCTAAATGATTGATTATTGTTATTTCCAAAAAAGTATGCATAAATTCAAACAATCACTCTTCATGCCTAAGTTTCTATTTGGCGGTGTACTTTTTTTCTTTAATATTGTATCTTTGCTTTCAGACGAAGGCTTGCAACTGTTTTGATGCGATTGAAGTTTGCTGAACATTTAAAAGAAGCTGTCACATACATTGAGCAGGGGCACATTCGAGTTGGTCCTGAGACAGTAACTGACCCGGCATTCCTAGTAACAAGAAATATGGAAGACTTTGTCACATGGGTGGACACATCAAAGATTAAGAGGAAGGTTCTCGAGTACAATGAGAAGTTGGATGATTATGATGCAATGAACTGAAGAGAGTGGTGATGTTTTTCCTGTTCATGTGGGTGTAGTTAATGATGTAACAGAATTATTGGGTCTTTTGGGGAGTTAATATGGCAATGATGTTGAGAGATGGAGATGTTGCTTAATCTACCACAACTGGAAGTTTGCAAGAAGGCCATGACTGGTGTCGTCTGTTCTTTAGGTGATGGATGAATTATTTACTCCTTTTTATTTTCAAAGATAAATTAGTATTATGTTTTCTGATTTTCCATTCCGATGTATAAGATTGCTGTACTTGATATTAATGAATGATGGGAGGGACTTGTGGAGGTCTCCGTTTCAATCTCTTCTTATTGAAGCTTGGAATCGATGCTATTTGCTTCACTAATTTTATTCCATCGTTGGTGCAATCTGCATATGCTATTGTTAAAAAAATAAATAAATAAATTAGTCGGCCATCATCATTTTATAATAGTCGTTTGTGACGAGGTGGAATGAACTGAGCAGTTTGTGAACTTGTCCATGAAACTCCCGGCACAGATTAGGAACACAAGTTTAACTTGGATATCTCAATCCACAACCCTACCTTGACATGCAAATCACAATGCAGCATAACAGACAAGTCTTGGGAAGAGAATGATTTTCATAACAAAGGAGCACAATATATTACATAGCATATGGAGGGAGATGGAAACCCTTGCCATGTTCACGAGAGTATATATAACACAATCATATTACTCTGGTATACAGAAAGCAAAATTGGTAACACTGCCTGATTGCCGAGACTAGCCAACAGCACAACAAACAAAGAAAACGTATCATGCTCCCGACTTGGTGTCAAAAACCTTAGCTTTTCCCCGCATTGATTACAGCATGCACAAAGTCCTCGCACCGTTCAATTCCACCGGATAAGACATCGGCTAGAACACCAATAATATCAAAGGCCTCCTGTAAATCAGTGGCAGAATTCATCTCATCAAGCCATGACAGCAGTTCCTTGGAGAACCCTACCATTTCTTTCACATTCAACAGTCGATCTTTCATTATCACTTCCCAACCTTCCAAACTTCCGCTCTCATTTTCTCCTCCTGATCCTGCAGAAGTTCCTTCTGGTTTAGCCGCTGGCATGTTAGGTGATTTTTTTACCTTGAAAAAATGCTGTAACTGCTCAATCAAGCCTGTATAAACTAGCATAGGTCGAACAATAGATAGCAGCTCCTCAGCACCCTCAGTTTCTGGAGGAATTCTGCTGATGCTTCCTGATTCTATTCTGACCATGCTGGTTGAAGTGGATGATGCCCTAGCTGTTGACCTGCCATGAGTGTGCTGCATGTATGCATGGTATATTCCTCTCTGCAGGAAAGATCGGCGGTGTTGCACCCATGACTCATAGGACTCTGAGAGAAGTGAGTTCACCATCATAAATTGGACAGTCTCTTCAGTTCCTGAAGCAGGCTGTGTTCCAGGAGTGGAAGGTCTAGAATCCAATGAGGAAGACATTATATATGAAGACACAGCCTTGGCCATGCTATGAAGCTGGGTTGGGCTTCCTTGTTCAAGAAGGTGACGAGCCATTTGGATCATGAAAGGAAGGAACCGGGAGTTACTTTCCCTTCCACCACCTCTACTTTCTGCACTGAATGATGCTCCTGTAGCAAATCGAGCCAGCATCTATAGCAAAACAGACAATGGCAAAGATAGCAAATAATTAGCCATGAGCAAATAAATAAAAAAGAGAATAAGACAGGCTAACACCACTGCGAGATAGTCCCCTACCAGAACTATGTCATAAGTCAACAGCCGAAGCCGACTCCCATCAGCACGCCCTAGAGCACTGAGGTTGTCCCAGTACTGATCTACATAACGAGTGTACTGAGCCAGAGGAACTGATGGACCTCTTACAGGGAATAAGGAATTGCAGAGGGATTCATTGTTTCTAAGGGTTGCACCTTCCCACTCTTTCTTAGGAGTCTTGAGAGCCGCATCTGCTCTTTTGGCCTCCTGGTGGCATTGAAAATGAATGATGTTGAAATAACTAACAGTGGTGTAAACACACTCTCCACGAGCACTTCCTGAAGTGCCAACACCCAAATTCACCCGCTTGCTGTAGGAGTAAACCCCCAGCAAGTCAGTAGGCCTCAAACTATAGCCCTCTCTGCATACCATGCATGCTAGCCCATCTTCCTCTTCTTCTACATCTTCCAAACCTTCCAGGATTGGCCGGGCAACAACAATTCTTTCACCACCATCTGATGCCAGTTCTTGTCGCATTCCAAGTCCCTATTGTAGGCAACAGAAGGATACATAACAAGAGTAATTAAATCACCATTGATTTTTTTTAAAAAAAAATCACATAATATAATTGATTCGTTGCTTGGCTGAAACATCTTAAATGAAAAAAAATGCAATACAAGAAATGAATGTGTATTTAGCCCTAGATGTCTGAATTTGGGACTAATGAACTCCTTTTTTACTAGATGTGAAAAATTAGTCATACACAAATGAATGTCTCAGGGAAACAAGGAAGTACCTGAAGTAACTCCTCTCTCTTCCTTAAAGCTCGACGCCGCATCTCATCTCTGGTGGCATGGCGTAACTTTCGCACCTTTTCCTCCAAGAAGCCATCTCCTTTTCCCTCCTTATTAGATAGAGTATCTAACAAGTTTTCAGCTCTAGCACCAATCTCATTTTCTCCAGGGACTCCTTCCAGAGCATGGAGAAGTGGTAGGATCCCTCCCTCATCAATAGACTTTTGAGTGGCCAAGTGTCCCATTGACAATCCCCTCAGCATGGACAGTATATGTGGGACAGATGGCAGTTTCAAACCCAATGACCATTCTGCACTTGACTTAAAACCAGCCTGCCCTGCAACTGCAAAACTCTCCCTTAGATGTCCAACAGCAACATCTATGATACCTTTCTCTAGAATGATGTCCTTCAACCGTTCCCCACAGGAACTTGTCTTGAGTGATTCTGATACTAGAACAAAATTTTCCACAGTACACCTCTGCTCAGCTGCTTTCTGAGCAATGTTCTCGTCTTTTAAGTTGTCTTGACTCTGTTTCTGCAACTGGTCAAACTCCCTCCAGTCTTGCAGATACGAGTTGAAGTGCTGAATGAGTGCTTCCATCGCAGCAGGTTCACCATATGTCAGATACGGCAAAATTCTTGCAACCATCTCTGTGTTCCGCTGTTGTTTGTTCGACTTTTTAAGGCCCGAAGGATGGCAGAGTCTTTCCAGGAACATAAGAATTATTTTTTTGGCCTGTTCTCCTGTACCAGTCTCCTCACTAGTGACGGTAAATGCACTGTGTGTGATGCTGATATTATCACTCTCATTTGCCTCCAGAGTCAGGCTCTCAACAATCAAAAGAATGCCTTCAGCTGGCTCCATGGCATCCACGGAGAATGCGCGCCTCGCCGTTTCAAGAAGAAGACCTAGAGCTCCAAGACTTAAGAGGGCCCGTCTGTTCTCTCTTATCTTGCAGCAATGCATAAGAAGATTAAGAACTGCAACCAACTTCTCCTGGTTGGACTTGAAATCATCTCGCAACCTCTGTACATTTGAATTAAGGACAATATTTAAAAAGTGGACAAGAGCTTCTTTTGCAAACTCAAGAGGGAGTAGGGGAGGACACCTAATCAACACTGCTAAAATTCATGCCAGTGATTTATGTCCATTAATTGAAAACAAAAGAATAATATGTATGCCAGCAATCACAAACATATACATTAAGATAAATGCTGTTTCTGCAGGACAATCCCCTACATTTGGCAGATCAAACAACTGTAAATGACTGTTCAAAGAAATCAAATCACCAAGAGAAAAGTAAAACATCTCCATTTAAGATTATTCTTTCTTAGTTGAAAGAAAATCTGAATAATGGAAGGGAAAACATAAGTGCCTTGGAACATATATACATAAAACAAGTATGCAAACTTTCTAATAAGCCTTTCACGGTATGTGCAAGCCTTCATTAAATGTTCCATTCCATGAATATAGTCAACCTCAAATATAAAGTTCAAACCAATAGCTAAAGGGAGAAAAAAAAAGTAAACTTGCAACAATGAGGAATAATTCAGAGTCAAACAGAAAGAATATCTTCTGTTTCAGGACATTTTCTACAGCATGATCATATAAGAAGCTCACCTGGATCATGCCTAATAGAATTTCAAGCCCACCATACTCTCGAACTGCTCCTGCTATTGCAAACTCAACCTCAGGATCTTGAGATTCTTCCCTATCTTCCTCCAATTCTTTGATCATGGGCTCAGTAGCTTCACCATCTAATCCCTACAAATTATCCCAAAAAATTATATTCATTCATCTCTTCCAGATAACACAAATGCCAAACTTGTGTACTTTAACTTTCACAAAGAGGAGGAGAAAATTTTTTAGAAAGGACAGCATGCGTGCACAAAGAAGAGGAAGAATTAAACTCCTAACTGAAATACTCAATATCACATATAAAAAAAGACTGTTGGCACTTAAATATATTCCTAACAGCAAAACAGCAAAGATTGGAACGAAAACATTAGTGCTTACTAATACAAAAAATAGTGTCCATCAGGTGAATCTCCAGAAAGAAGCTCTTATGAGAAAAACTGTACCATGGTCTATACTATAATGATAAAATACTCTCATCAACTGGAACCAGTTTTTATCAACAAATAAACACGGATCAAACAGTCATCAATAAGAAATGGTGTCAACCAACCTGAAGCCTGTAAGTCACCGTCATAGGCGGGCAATCTCTTGCTGATGTCATGCTGCTTGATGATAACAAGGTGGAATTAGCCACTGCATTTGAAGATTGACTGTTTGACTTCTTCCAGACTTGCTCATAAACTTGCGCAATGCTTAAATCAAGAGAGATGATATTCCCAGCTACCAGCAACTCCATGCCATAATCATCTTCAAGAAGGCCTAGCAGATCCAGTTGATGGCAAATTTTATTCTTAACATCACGCATCAGAGGACCAATCTCAGAACTGGAATATGGATATTTTGTCATTGATCCCCTGATAAATTCCTCTTGTGTGTGCGCCTTGTTAAGAACCAATAAATACACAGGCTCTGGTTTTGATGGGCAGATCAAATTGCAAAGCTGCTCTAGAATGAACTGTATAAACCAGGAGATTCCATAGCAAATTAGCAGTTTGAAAAAAATCTATCATTCTTAATCAATGCTCAAAAATGAAAATGAGATAAGAGCTACTGAGCAGAAACTTGCAATTGCATAATGCTCAGCAACTTTAATTTTTTTTTTTTCACAAAAATAAAACAACTGCAATGGAAAGGTATTTGAAAGGGTGGTTCTTTAAAAAGCAAGCACATAATTATTTTTCCAATAAACAAAATCCTCCATGTGAGGGGGAAATGGGAACTTCCTGGCCGACTTTACAAAATTCCAGAAAGGTACACTGTTGTATAACCATAGCATCCTTTCAAGCACATTTCAAAAACTTTGAACTTCGGGCCAGAAAACAAATAAGTCTCTATAACTAGTATTAGTGCATACAGAAATTATAATTATGAACACACAACGAAATAGAGCATTAGGTGATTTCTCCATACCAAACAAGTTCGCCCTTTTCTCTCCTCCCCATGTATTTGTAGACCACAGATACAAGCTCGAATAAACTGTCGTTTATTTTCACTGCTCTCAAGAAGAAGACTGTCTAAAAGATCATTTAGAAGGCGATTGCAATCACTAATCAACTTTGTCTTTTGTACAATCAAGCCACGAATCACAATAAGAGCCTCAAGTATATCAGACAGCAAATTGTCTCGCATGAATCTGGAATCAAAATGTAGTTAGTTGAAAGGATGAGGAAAAAAAAACAACTAATCAGTATCAAAAAGCCACAACTAATACCTGGATCTGATATTGGGAACCTCTAAAAATTTTCCAAGGAGTTCAATAAGTTTGTGAAGAATAAATCCCTGTGAAATGTCAATATGCAGACTCCTTTCTAAAGATTGAACATTCCCAATTTCTTGGGTAATCAGTTTACAAATTGTAGTTAGACATCCACGTACAGTCAAGAAGAGACGAGCATCTTCTGAATCAATCATCTTAAACAACAATTCAAAGTATTCGGCTGCACTTTCACCAGCAGTGAGGGTTGATGGCAGCAGAGCCATCAGTAAGTTTAGCAACCGAAACTGCCTCGATGAACTCTGAGCACAAAGTAAACTAATCAGCATGCACATCTCTGACCTGATAGATTGTGAGCAAGCACTCAAAACAAGTTCTGTCACCCATGATCCAAGTTCAAACGTAGATAAATCACCCTTAGATGTCTTAGAACCACGCCGCCTCCACCTAAGTGCATATTTGAGAGCTAGGTATTCATGTCTCTGCGGTCGAGATCTCTGCCCTGCCCCTTTCACTGCTTGAGACACTTTGTACTGCCTTCTAACAAAATCAAGATATGATGCTCCCTTCTCCCATTCTGAATAGCTTAGTAATTGAATATCCTGGGACTTATGAGATGTATCCCAATTTTTTTCCAATAATTCTGGTGCTGTTTTGCTACCATTGACTACCCCACTCAAAGATCCAGATGTAGTTGAGTTGTTTTCATCCTTCAGCAGAGCAGCAGGAACAGGTTTTCCAGCAGCCTGCTCTTTTTCTACCATGTCAGGTTTTGGAGGAGTACACGCCTGAGATATGATTCTCAGACAAGGGAGAATAATATGCTCCGCTATTGCAGGGTGTTTGGCACCCAATTTAATGGACAAAAACAACAGCTGGAAAACAACACGTAATCTTGATTCCCAAAACTCATCCGCTAGGGAACACACTTCTGAGAGCAGTAAAAGCTCCTCACGAGTGGCAAGGGCAATGTCCATAGAACGATGATGTTCAAGGCAGTACATGACTTTCTTTTGTATTAAACTGTTCAACTCAGTTACTGCATTTATATCACCTTCAGAGAAGGCACAAAGCACTGCCCTAGCTTGAACACGAGCTGTTTTTGGACCTTGATGAATATTATTTTCAAACAATTCGGATAAGATGCCGGCTGCAACAAGTTGTTTCTTTGAAGCAGGATGTTTTGAGAGCACTTGTAACATTTCCAAACACTGAGTCACAAAAGTAGTTGCACAGCCATAGCAATTATTTGGGGACCTCGAAACCACAAATCTGGATGCTGCAATTGCATCATCTGAATGTTTCTGGTGCAAGTAATTCATCAAAACCCGACGAAGGCCCTGCAGCGTCTGTACACTTTTGCTGACAGAATCAAAAGCAGCTTTGCACTTTTCACCATACAAGACACCAAGAAGAGCAATCTTACGGTTTATCTTACACGAAGGTCCTGGCAGAGAAACCATCATTTGTTGGACCGAGTCCTTCTGCTGTGAATCCATTTCATTCTCTCCAATGCTTGATACAATTTTAAGAAGGGGCTTTTTGAAGCCCAAAAGTTGCTGGTATCTCCTATGAGCATTTTCTGATTCTGACTCTATGGCTGCCAAACCCCTCTTCATATCATCATCATTCTCCATGTTATCAAATGTAAAACTAGGCTTTGCCATAAAGTTAAACTCAAAACGACCATATTTGCTATATCCACATTCATTGCACAGAAAAGAGTCCAGATTCTCATAATTTATATTGCGGCATTGCCTGCACTGATATGCATTCTCATGGCAGTTGCTGCAAATTCCATGCTTATCAGTGACAGATCGACTGCAACGGGGGCACTGCAATGGTTCTACTGATAATGCCTGAAGATTTTCATAAAAGGAATCAAGTTCAATCATGAAGTTGCAAGCAGTGATTGGAATAGGAAACTCCACTTTTAGCTCAGTCTGGTTGAAAGCAAGATGACAACTCTTTGCGCGCTTCCACAGAGACCAATTATTTTTCAACTCTGACAAGTCAGAAACAGGCCGATTGTTGTAATACAGGTTCAAGACTTTCACAGATTTGGACTTGCGTGCATCATGAACATTCATAGTCACTGTCTGGATTGTGTAACTTCCAGTACACTTCACTATAATGCGATTGTCCGTAAACTTAGTCTCGGACTTCAAGCTTTCTAACTTCATCTTACTGTAAGGTACCTCAGGAGAGCTGCAGGCCACACAAGGTTCACTCTCGAGATAATACCCATCAAATTCCACAAGACCACTCAAAGTACTATATATGCGAGAATTTGGATGATTAGCAATAAGCTCATTTTGTGAATGGAGTGTCTCGAAGATGCACCTAATTACATCAGGAGTCAAACAATGATCCACAAGATCAGTGCTCTGCTGCTTTGAACTATTATCAGGGACTTTCCCCAGTAATAAGGTAACCAGTTCAGTGAACTCAACAATGTTCTGACCATACATTGGTAGATTGTTCACTTTCTGCAAGAGAGCCATTAACATTGTTTCCTTGAATGAATGCTTCCCATGATGCCATGCACCATAAAGAACACACTTAGCCTCCATGCGCACTGAGCTTGAATTCCATTCCAGCAAAAAGCAGTCGATAAATTGCCTCAAAATATCACCATCCTTGTCAATGAAGATATCTACAGTTGCATCCATATCTAAATATGATTTCTCCAGTCCAGCTTCAGTTCCCTCTTCACCTTTCTTCTTCTTCTTTGAATCCACAGACTGGCTCCCGGATTTGTTTGAACCCATTCCAGAGTCCCCAGCTTCAACTTTCTGCAAGGAGTGAAGCACATCCTTTCCTGAGTAAAAGGCCAAATTCAGAAGTTTGAGAGTCTGAACAACAGATTCTTCACCAAAATAGAACACCGCATTCATCAAGAAGGGTAATACATCTCCATGCCTCAAACAGTATTTCTGCCAATTTCGGGGCCGCGAAGCAGCCACCTCAGCCATTGTAGACAAGCACTTCACTATCTTCACACTTCTTTCATAGGGAACATGATTTTGAAGGCCACCGCATTTATTTATGTGCTTGTAAAGCTTCTTCATTTCAGTAGAGAACTGCCACAAGTCTCGAACACTATAATAGTGGGTTTTACTTCCACAAACATGCAGGAACAATCTTCTTGCATATCTTCTTACAAAAGTAGTGTGAGGATTGTTGATGTAACTGCAGAGGACATCCTGATAACCATCTAGTTTCAAATCCTTACCAGATGATATCTTGTAGACCTTCTCTTTCTCCCCAGACTTGTCTTGTTTTTCTGGTCTGACCAAAGTGTACACCAGTCGGAATGCATTCTCCAATAAAAGCCTATGGTAGTCCATAAAAATATCAGATCGATGGGCTTTGGCATATGAATCAGAAAAGAATGGAGAAAAATTGCCCGCTGGTAAATCTCGTCTAACAGTTAATAGAGCCCCACATCCTGAACCAGCATTCAAACCATGTGCAGTGTCAAAACTAGAGGTAGGGGACTTAAAAACATTGACTAGCTGCTGGAGAATATTCATCAAATAATTAACAAAGGCCTGGTCCCTGAGAGTGCTACAGGCTCGAAGGAGCTGGGACGTAAAGTCATTTTTCTCTTGACCATCCAAGGAAGAATGAGTAGCTGAAGTGACTTGGATAATGTTCATATCATGTGAGTCTATATTTCCACTTGATTTTGGAATGGAACCATCACCACCAGGCTGGTGCCAGTTACGGAGCATCAAAGTGAAGAACATAAACACAAGGATTGCAACTTCCCCAAATGAAGTACGTGTTTTCGCTATAAAGGATCTATTGAGATCAATTTCATCCAAAAACCACCTAATCAGTTTCTCTAAATTCAAGGCCTCAGGCTTGGAGCTGTCTATAAAAGGCCCACCCACAGCAGACGATAGTCTATAGAACAGCTGCATGATAGGGATAGCACGAACACCAGAGGTTGTCTGCATCCATCCTTTCAACTGTTCAAGAAGTTCAGAGAGAAGCAAGGAATTCACAGCTCTTTTTGAAGCAGAAATAGAGACTGTATCAGTCACTGAGGCAGAGAACTCTCCAGATGCATTGGGTTCCAAGACATGAATTGAAGGAGCAGAGTTCTGTATGCTGTCATCTGCTGTGGTGGGTATCAAGTTAGAATCATTGGCATCATCAGTGGTGAATTGAATCTCATTCCCATCCCCTCCTAATGATTCCACTTCAATTGGAATAGCTGTCATTGGATGATCTCTAGAATGAGGTGGAGGAAGCCGATCAGTGTCTAATACCTGATAACAAGCCTCGCACAAGTCAAAATCAGGACAAACAGTACAGTGCCATCTTCGTCTTAGTATAGGAACAGTGGAGCAGCCATCACAACAATATTGAACAGAAGAGGTAATAGAATCTTCTTCAATCATGACTTGTGTATTTCCACCAGTTTTCTCAGCAGCACCAGAGGCAGAGACAGAATCTACAGCATCATCTGTTGCTAACATGGTTTGTTTTGGAAATGGAACCTGGAGCAACCTTGATGCAATAGCCAGGCTGAAAGGGACAAAGAGGTATACATAAGATGCAAAATAAAATCTTAAAACACAGGCATGCACACATTCAAAATGACAACTACAACCTGCTAGAAGTTTGGACAGCCTCACTGGGAGAGAATATAAGTTTCTTTAATAATTCAACAGCAGGAGCAACAGAACGTCCCACTGTGTCCTTTCCATGTAAGGCCAGACATTCAGCATAACAATACATAAGCTCCACAGAGGCTATAACAATGTTGTTCATAGTTTGGGTGTCAGGCTGTTCGAACTCCAAAATTCCCCATAGAACTTGCATAAGTCCATCCAGTACTTCAGAACCTACACAAAAAAATTGATGAGGAAAAAACAGTTTCAATAGCTTAAAAATAGAACAGTATAAACGGGCACCTATACGTGTGGCCTATATTTCAAACGCTTAAAAAAATAATTGAAAAGTCCAAAGCCCATTTTCCTGTGTCTATATTATAAGAGAATAAAGTGGTCACCAAGCCTCTGTTTTGCCAACTCGAAAGACAGAGAGGAACAAACTCAAGATTTTAGTTATCTCAGGGAAGAAGGAAGTAGTCAGGCTGAAAAAGAAAATGTTTTTTTCCCTAAGTTCTGCTTGTTATGGTCACTAGTGAAATTCATATATGCAAGGAAAGCACATCCCACTTACTAGAATCATAAACAGGGTTAATCTCAAAAAACCATTCAGAATAAAAAAAGAATGGAAGGTCCTGCTGCACTTTTATTTTCAATCAAAGATAGGTTAGATTTTTAGTCCAAGCCAAACCAGTTGGAGTTCAAACATGGGGTAAATCTAGCATGCAGATACAATTAGCATGTGTGCAGAAGCACACTTATATGATTGAACCTGAGTGCAAGGAATGCATGTGCAACAGAGGTCTATAAGATTACCATTCATCTCCAGAAAAAGTGCCAAATTAGAACGACGGTGCAATGCTATCTTAGATACAGCACGCATCTGAGCAGTAAATTCGTCCACTATCCACCCTCCAGTGGTTCCACCAACCCCTAGCCTTGAAGATAGCATGGAGGTTGATTTCACCACACCGTGAAGGCGCATAACATCTTTAACCTGGGAAAAGAATCCGAATTACTGACCAAAAACAGAAATATGTTTCTACAAACGCAACTCTTCTAACAGATGCTTAAACAGAGACTGTTAAAGAAAGGGTAAAACATAGCTCTGCTAAGGATAAGTATTTTAAGACAGATACCTGGTAATATATCTCTTTTTTCAGGAAAACAGACTGCAACACATGACAAGCCGCAGCCTGTAATAAGGGCTCTCTGTCACTTTCGAAAACTGTTTCTAAGAGCAGCTTACACTTGAGTTCACTTGGATCCATTTTTGCATCATCTTCGTGGGACCTGCACAATGAATATAACTTGGACAGGAGCTTGAGACCATCTGCTACCACCTGCTCCTGAATAGAAGCAGATTGCACCGACGGGCATTTTTTCCCAGATCCTCCAAGCAATGAATTGGAACCAAGCACACGAGCTTCCATATCATCCATTTTCTCTTTCCAACCGAATTCATCTTTAGCTCGACCATATACTTCAAGAGAGTCAATTCTAGGAAGAGCAGTGCCATTGAAGGTTGGCCCAACACAGATTACAAATTCTTCATCAGCAAGAAGTGATTCAGCTACAGTAAAAGGAATATCATACCAAGATCTCATGCCCTCATCTAACTTAATTACCCTCTGGAAAATGGTAATATCAGAAGGTATGTGGTTTGCTGAAGTGTTGCCCACATGCACACGAAAACCCACCATGACAATGTCAGGATTTGAATTGTAGACAGATATCTGAAAAAAGAAAAACCCAAAGACAGATTTATGAACTGAATAAAAATTTCTTGTATAAGATAATAATCATGACTTTATTTATCTCTTTCTCTCTCTCTCATACACACTCAAGCCCCACATACAGAGACAGAGAGAATTACAAACAGACCAATCAGAAAACATAACATAAAGCACTTTCAAAGCAGAACCGATAAGGCAATCATAAACACATATAAATAAGAGAATACTCTCTAAATGCCAAGGTTAGCAAATTCCTAATTCTAACTATCATCACTAAACTCCCAGCCATGTACAGCATTAACAAGAATGATTATGACTACTGATTCTATAAACAGGAAAAAATATCAACTGCATTTATTCCTGGAGACATCAGGACAAATTTACCCTCAGATCAGGTATTATTGAGCATTCCCTGAAAGATCCCTACAGTCCAAATGCATATGCTTAAAGGTAAAATAAATTTCAAGTTCATATTATCATGCTTCCAGATTCTAACTAGGCTTTTAGATGAAGATCAGATTTCTGCAGGCAACTATTAGTTAATACAGGCACCTAGAAAAATTGTAATGCCTTTACCTCATTCACAAGAGAGATCAGGAGATATTTCAGTTCTACTATGCGGTGTAGAGGTGAAATGCTATTCAAGAAAAGAAAAATCAAACAAGACCAATATAAAAAGGGATCTCTCATACTCTTTTTTTTTTTTATATATATTTTATTGTCATTTATATTAAAAGACTTAGGACCGAAGACATAGCACAAACTAGAAGAACCTATACAAGCAAATACCTTAAAGCCTGCAGAACTGGGACTTTCTAGAAAGCCATCCTCAGATGCCAAGCTCTGTTTTGCAGCTTCAGAATCACCATTTCTGATGGCATCACCACCTAATTTTACATCTGCTGTAATGCAGACTGTTTTCTCAAAGAAATCAAGGGGGAATTCTGGTTTTATCCCGGCATATGCCTTGCTGTTGAGTATTCCAGAGCCCAACTTTTTCACTTTATCAGCAGTCAAGCTTGCACTTGCATCAGATCCTGCAGGGATGTATGAATATATCTGAAGGCTTCCATCATCATGTAAAACAAGACAGTGGACCTTGTCTTTGGACAGAGGCTTGTAAGCAGTTAACCCAACTAAATGCGATGTTGAGCTCACAGCATGCCGCATGCTTTGTGCAAGTAATTCGTGAGGCCCCACAGACACAGCAAGTGCAGAATTTGATTTCGCACTGGAGAAGCAAACAAATAACCCACTTCCTATTAGCAACTCTCTCCATCTATGCAGACCAGCTGAATGCATTTTGCCATCTTGTTCTTCTTCATATACAAAAGACATTTCGGTTAGAGATGCTGCATCAGAGCTCAGTCGACCCATCAAAGTAGTGCTATCTTGATAGGAAATAAAAAGTAATTTGTAAGTGGCAGAGAAATACAAAGATGATCCCTTTGCATTGATTTCTTTGTCCTGAATCTGAATAATTTCCTTCAAGGGGGTGGCCCCAACATTACCCTGCAGAGACATTTCTAACCTGAACAAGTTCCCTGGCTCAGAAAGAACAATAAGAAACATCCTCCCCTGAGAAGCCACAAGAAGTGTTGCATCAACAATCGCATCATCGGGTAACGTGAAGTAATGCAAGGGACTGATGTTGTCCTGGGATAGATCATATATCTTGATAAACCTGTTAGTCACCACCATTAACTTAACCTGAGAACCAGGAACCCAATCAACACGTCTGATATATGCACCTTGTAGAGCAAGTTCAATGGCAAGACGATCAGTCACTTCACCACGAGGATTTAAAGTAAGGACTTGGCAATCTTCATAACCTGATACAGCTAGATAATTCTCCACTACTGAATTGAAAGCAAGATGTACAATCTCAAAGCGAACACCATTTTTTGATAGAGGCTTGACATTAGTCTTGTCTGCTGTTACTGGTGCTATGGAGGCTTGTCCAATTAATTGTCCAACATCAAATATAGCAACTTTGTCACCTTCCCCAACAGCAAGTCGACCTCTATTACTTACGCTGAGCAAGGATTTGACAAGAGAACCACTAGAGAGATGTGTTCTGAGCTCCTTGGCATTTGGATAATCAGCCTTTATTTTCAGGTCTAAAGACCCACCTTTGTATGCCTTCTTCAGCTGCAACAGCTCAACACCATAAGAAAGCACCTTATCTTTGCCTAAAATTACTTTCTTATCTTTGGAAATATTAGATTCTCTTTTGCTTGTTATAGATGGCAGTAATGAAGAGCAGAGTTGAAGCACGCGACCCTCAACATCAAGTTCTCCAAGCAGAGCTGTGACACCCTCTTGAAGCTCTCTTGGAATTGATAACCTAAGTGAGCTATCTGTATCTGAACATAGATCCTCATCCGGATCAGAATCACTGTCTGGCAACTGATCAGCATCCTCAGGAAAGGGTAAGAAGGACTGAAAATTACTAGAACTGCGGACGGGTGCACTGTCACTCCCAGTGAATTTTCGAGGCTTCAAGCATTGGCAATTGCTACCCCTAACACCACCAGCTCCACAATCACAAAAGAACCGACTGGAGCGAGAATAAACAACACGATGTCCACGATGACAAACTTTTGCACACACAGAGCAACAGCCTTTTGATACTGTCAGATCACAAGTATAACAAAAGTACCAGTGTTGTTCCATAAAATTGCTGCCACTGGATGTAAATGTGCAAACTTTTGAAGCAAGGGCCCTTTCACTGTTCGTATCTTCCTCCTCATCCTTGTCCATGCTAGCTACCTCACCATCAGATGTTCCATCATCCTCATCCTCATCCACAGAAGTTGCATCACATTCAAGGGCTGTGGGCCCCCCTTCCTGATTTGCAGAAAGAACCATAGAATCTGAATTCTTCCTTGATCCTATGGGCTTTAAAGCAACAGCACTCATACCAAGACCACTGCCAGATAGAGACTTCCCAGACAACTTTTCCAAGGGGCCCTTATAGGACCCACAATCACTCGAGACGTTTCCAACAAAGCCAAAGAGAAATTTTAGCCCTGGAAGCAAACGTGCATCCACAGCCAGCTTCTCCATCAAAGTTACAGTCCTCTTCAGAAGCAATTTCATTAAATATTCCCCTCTAGAAAGTTGAACAACAAAATGGAAGTATAATTTAGCAATATGGACATCAAATAGCAAAAATGCAGTGTCCAGTGAAGCCAGTACAGCTTCAAATAAATGATGGTTCAGTTCTGTCAAATGTGATTCCGAAGGTAAGGATACAAGAGTTTGAATAAAACTCATAGTTGTTTCTCTGAGAGAAATAGAATTCCCCTTTACACAGCTGGCACCGCCTGAAGCTTCCATTACAGAACCTAACAGCCGTTTCTCCAACCATTTGGACAGAAAAAGCACATCCATCTCAAAGAATTTTTCCTGAATCTTTTGTTTGAGATATGGACAGAACTCTCCTGATAAGATATCAACAAAGAAATTTAGCACTTTTGCATTTACGGATTCAGAGGAACATTTATCCAGAGAGTCAATTAGAACTAACAAATCACCACATTGCAACCCATAGAACTCCTTGAGAGGTTCAGGCACATCTTCTGCACCAAGATAAAATTTAAAGATAGCAGATCTCAGTGGGTCTTTCCTGAGGCTATCTGCAGTATCAATGGTCTTGGTAATCAACCATTCAAGGGAATTGCTATCACACTCTTCACTGGCATTGATTTCTCTTAAAAACCCTTCCATGTGCTTCAACAAAAATAGATCACTATAATCTGAAAATTTAATGCCAGTACTCAGGTTTCTAACAATAGCTTCACATTTTCCTTCAATGCTTTCAAATATTCTATCAAACTTGATGATCATCAGTGAACTAAGAATCTGGCTAAGTACCTTCCTCTCCAGGAAAATATTCTCTCTCATGTCTTCTAGTCTGAACAACCCATCTAATACAAAAACTATCCCTCTTATGCTAAGAATAGAAGACAGAAGAATTGAACTTGGAGTTTTAAGCTGAAATGGAAAACCATGCAATAAACATTCCCAGAACACTTTGCAGCAAACACTAGGAGCTCTTTTGTCAACTACAGCATCCCACTTTGATAATAAGTCAGAAAAAGACTCTAGTTGATAAGAAGCAGTGCTGCTCTGCTTAAGGAATTCATCCTGAAGGCATTTATCAAAACTGGAGTGTTTGAGAAGTAACAAAGATGAAAACCCCTTAGCAGTACACTGGCCATCAGCAACAGTAGCAAGGAAAGCCTTTTGATATGCCTGTAAGTATTTGTTCAACAAAGATGATAACATCCTCAGCAAGAACAGGACACGACCAGACTCAATTAACCTCGAAATCAAGCCTTCAGCAACAGTAATGTATAGACTGTCCCGAGCTGTATTTACAATCCAGGACGGACTCGCTCCAGGGACATTATTATTGATACAGTAATGACAGATGCCAACATTAAATAAGGAGAGTATCATAGACAACCAAAACCCATTCCTGAAGAAATCCCAACCTAGTTCTTCAACATCTTCTGGCATGTACAGCTCACACAAATGCTGTAACACACCTATTACAACATCTGGAAGGTTTATGCCTTTGCCAACATCATCACAGTGAGCTATAAGTGAGCGACTGAAGTGAAAGAAATTTAACATATTAGATATATCCATTGACTGTGTCTCGTTCCAGATTGAAAGCTGATTGTCCGAAGTGGAGCTCAAAATAGGAATATCCAAACAAAGCGAGAACATATATCTTTCAACTATAAGATCTTCTATTGATGATGCTTTTTTACCTTTCCAAAAAGCTAGAATCCATGAGAAGGTTGCACATAAATCATTCCAGCTCAGACGTAAGGATTCAATAGCCAATTCATCTCTACAAAGTGAAGGAGGAAGAGCTGAAATATCAAATATTTGATTGATCAAGGCACTGATGCCAGGCTCTGTGTCAACCCAATGGCCCAACACAGTTTTTGCTGTAACAGATGCCCAAGATGACATCTGATGATTTACACAATGAGGCAGAAGTGAACCACAAACTGGAGCTTCCCTCAATTTCGACCTCAATTCTAGCAGCAGTGATGGAGGACAGTTATGAGGATAAAACACCATATGACGAAGTACTAAGACCAACCTTGACACTAGTAGGGCCCAACATGACAACTGTGTGTTAGAAAAGCCAGAAGATGGAGCATCAACTGCTTTGATTGAAGAAAATACTAAGTTTGCAAGTGTTGCCTTCTCTCCCTCAGATGATAGGTGGAATGCCATTAGAAGAATCTCAATGTGAAATACTGATGGAAGAGTCCCAACAAAATCCTTAATTCCAGGACAATTTGAACAAACTGCTTTAGCCTTGTCAACAATGAAACCCACAAACCCTTTGTACAATTTGCTTCTTAACTGATTACCAGCCAAACCCACACTAGAAAAAAGACTGTGAGATAGCAAGGTTAGTGTCTGATCATTGTAAACAAAAGCATCATTTTCAACCTTCAAAATTTGCTCAACAAGGTACTTTTCAAGAGCATCAGACAAACCATGGCTGATAAGAAGGTTAAGCAACATCTCAAAGCAAAGTTCATTCACATGCCCGGTCTTTTTCTCTTCATGCAAAGTAGAACATCTGTCAACAGTCTTATCCTCTGAATAACAGCCCTGGGAATTAAGCACAGAAAGCAATATATCAATGTGGTTCTCTCTTAGCCTTTTGCAGGCATCCTCAAAAAGAGGAGAGGATTCATGAGAAAAGACATGCTCTTTAAGAAAACTCAATAATTCAGTAGCAGCCTGCATTGGCATATTGCTATTGCTGGAGCAAGAATTGACAGTAACTGGTGGCTGGTCATATCCATCAGTAGATCCTACCGAGCGACTACCTTCACAGAAAAGGTTTCCAAAAAGGGCCTCATCTTCATGGCAAACTGGATTTTCCACTTCTGAAGGGCTAACTTTCAAACAATTAGAGACGGACCTATCCACTTTAGGCCTTACTTTAACTCCTTCGCAATGAAGGAAAAAAAGAAGATGCATCAGATTGTCCACCCATTGGGTTGAAGGATCAAATATAATTTTCAACAAATCCTCATATTTGAACCTTTTAAGCAGAGGAACCTTCTCAGAACGTACATGGCATAATGGGTAACTTTTTTGCAAATCAGTAGAGCTGCCAATCAGATCTGCATCAAAGCCCTTTGAATCAAGAGCCTGAAAAGTTTGCCTCTTGAGATCCTGAATAAGTTTCAAGATGTAAAGGACAATGCGAGGAAAGTATATTAGAGGCGGCTTTGGGTTAGCAGCAGATTTATTGTATCTCCATATAGAAGCATCCAGGTTATCCAATAAACAAGCAACTATGCATACTTGGATATTCTGACAGGCACTACTATTGCAAAAAACAACTCGGACAAAAAGAAGAAACTCTTCTAACAGCAACAATATGAGACCCTCCAAACTACCGTCAACCGCAGCATGGTTATTTGCAAATTCCAAATCAATTCTAAACAAGCAAGGTAACACACCGACACATGAAGCAATTTCTTGTAACAGTGGAGTATCATATCCAACATATGGAATGTCCTTCACGAGAGTCCTGAGTAACTTCAAAATTCTCAACCCAAAGGACAATCTTCTGCAAAAATCTGAAACTGCCATTTTCTCCTCATGCATATATGGCAGGTCGATTACTTGTTTGCAGCACAACATCAGACGGCAAACACAATCAACATGGACAACAGCCCAGTGCTGAGATAGGAAAATCAAATTGTTTAAATCTTGGTTTGCTCCATGGAAGCCAAGTACTTGCCATTCAGGTTGAATGCTTTCAGATGCTAGTGTCATCAGTAGCTGATCCACTGCTTTATCTCCCTTTGAGCAATTGGCACCTTCTAGAGGGCAAAAAGAAAAGTTAGAAAGTGTTTCGCCAGCACAAATAAACCATCAGGAAAAGAAAAGGGAGCATAAGTAAACAATACCTTGAAGCCTACATTTTATGTTCCTGTCCGACTCAATACTACAATAATCACCAGAATCTGTCGGCAATAGTTCTAGAAGACAACTTATAGAGCAAGACTGGGAAGTATCTGATAGTTTATCAACTCCATCAACCAATGCCAACTCCAAAAGTAGCACCACATTACCCTGAGCAAAAAATTAAACAAGTAACCAGTATATTTCAGTAGTACTAAAGTACAGAAACTAAAAGGTATTCAAAACAGTCATTTGACCTAACATTTTAAAAGCATAATCTCTGGAGAGAACAATTTGAAAGAAAACTCATGCATAAACTAGCCAAATAGCAGCTTCTGTGCAATGATATAGAGCACGCAGTTCCCAACAAAGCAATTGAATATACTGCTGTAGGTAACACATTCAGCTTACATATAATACAGGAAAAGTATGTGTACAGACAAATGGATGGCAGCATGGGCGTAGGACACAACAGATCAATAAAACTGCCAGGACAGAAGAAAAATTTCAAACACAGGCATAACGAAATAATGCCACAGAGAGAAATTTCACTGAACAGAGGAATTATTCCAAAAAAGCTTAATTATTGACATCAAAATTTACACATTCCCACCCCTCCCCTTGCCCCCAATGTGTTTGTTTCCAATATTTTTGACAAACACCGTTTCACCATACCCATTTCTGCACTTCCTCATTTCAGCATTTCCATTTTTGTGCTACATATTTTAATACTTACTTACAAATCAAAATTACTGTGGACCAATTCAATAAATCCAACAAATGGGGACAAATTGAAGTTCTTGTTTCAAGGCAACACAAGAAGTCAATCTGCGTCTGATAATAATTCAATTTTAAATTTAAACAAATAAACAAGTAGAAGCAACTGATTTCAAAAACTTCTAAGTAAAATAACAAAAAACACAATTATCAATTAAACTCGAAAATCATACTTAATATAATAACAAGTAAATGAGTAAACACAAATCAAACAAGATTTCCACTAACAAAACTAACCTGCATAGTAAAATCATCACTGCCGCTAAAGTCCGATTTCTCCAAGAAACAAACAGCAAACTCTAACAACTGTTGCACCACTGCAACAACTATTGGCTCCGCTTGCTCAACTATTCATCCAAACCACAACCGTACAAAATCAAATTTCAAAAAAAAAAAAAAGGAATCAAACAGAATCAGCAAAACGAAATCAAATATCAACAATAATCAACCTGATAAAGATCTGGAAGCAGAAACAACAGCGAGACCTAATGATACCAGAGATTGAATCTGCAAATCAGTCCATGATTGAAACCCTAACTTCTGATCGCGATCATGATGTTCGATGGCGCGTTTGAGGATGGAGTAGAAGAGTTGAAGGCCGTGTTTGGTTGAATTATCAGAACGGAGCCTGAGGAAGAGATCGGCAGGAGACAATTTCTCTTCGAAGAGAGAATCGTGGAGCTTGAGTAAGCTTTCTGCCATTGATTCTTTTTCGAAGCTAAAGATTGAATTTGATCGATGAGACGAGTTCTCAGTTCATTTCATTGCAAATTCATTTGTTTCTGGTTTTTTCAGAGGTTTTGTTTAGGGGGTTTGTGTTTTGCTGAAGAAAATAATAATAAAGAAAAATAACAAATCTACATTCTATACTATATATGCAAAGTAAGTGTTAATTTAATTTTAAAAAATTTTAAAGCCGCCGAAAATAGTTTTAGTTTGTATTCAGATTTAAAATTTTATATTTAAAATTGGATAAATTTAAATAAAAATAAAATAATTTTAGTATATTTATTTCTAAATTTCAATAAATATAGATATTATTAAATTGTTATAAAATTTATATATAATTAATTTATATTTTATATAAGTTAGTATTTATAATACACTATATATATGAATTATGATTAGTAATTAAAATTAATATCTTCATTATTAGTTTAATATGTATAATTGTAAGTAATTTCTAATATATATAAAATAATTAGAAAATTATAAAAAATATAACTTTTTTTTCATAAAAAATATAAAACTTTTATAAATTGGTAAATAAGGAGGATTTATTTCATGAGATTTATGTGTAGTGTGATTTTTACGTGTAAATGATTGAGAAAATATAATTAATTTTGAGTAATAAATTTTAATTAATTAAAAGAAAATTATTCTTTAGATAGTGTTAGAATATAAAATTATTTTTTAAGTAATAAATTTTATTTGATTAATCTTTTAAATTTCGTATAAGCTAAAATATTTTAATTTATTTATTTTTATATAAATAATATTTATTATAAATATAAAATTTATTTTAATTATATTATAAATAAAATAATGTTACTTTTTAAATATAATATTAACTTTTTATATTATTTTTATAAATATATTATATGTTTAAGTTTTTATACATAATATTTAA
>CATIWM010413854.1:0-10160 GCA_949671775.1 Mallotus repandus | reverse complement strand
ATTTGTTCTTCGGCATTCGGAGAGGTTAGTGTCCAAATCCTTTCATTTTTTCTATAAAATTACATTGGGTTAGGATAAATGGATGTTTATTTATCAACTAGGATTAGAAATAGGATTAATTAAACAAAAATTATGCAAATCCAGGTGAAAGATTGCAAACAGCCCGCTGTTCTTCGCTGTGAAGATGCGTCGCCTCCTCGAGGAGGTGATTGCTTCTTAGTTAAGAAGCGATCGTGCCTTCAATACTGAAGAGGCATCTCCTTCTGCCAAAGAGACGTTGTCTCTTGGAAAAGAGGCATCATCTCTTAACGAAGAGGCGTCGCCTCTTGTCTAGAAAGGCCTATCTTCCCTATACTTTACATTTTTCTTTTAAATCTTCAAAATTATTTAAATAACATTATATCAATTCAACTCCCTAATTTCTCTTTGCAGCATGATGCCCAAACATTTAAAGGTGCGGGAAACTTTCACGGGGCTCGAGTTTTCCACAACAAGCTCAATGATGATCAGAGGGACCGGATCCAGGACACTGGATTTGAGGATTTCATTCTCTCTATTCCAGAGGAGTAGGGGAAGACTGATAACCAGCCCCTTCATGCCTTGATGGAGAGGTGGTTCAACACCACTCACACCTTTCACCTCCCTTTCGAAGAGTTGACTCTGGACCCTATTGTGTTCACCGCCATTACTGGGATCGCTTGTGCTGGAGACTCTATCCCTTTTGATGCTAGCTTACATCGGTTGACCTCGGACACCGTTGTTTACATCAACCATCTCCTTGGTATGGTTCTATACATGAAAGGGACTCATACCATCAAGTTGGACTCAATTCGGAGCTTCTACACTCGCAAAAGAGTTGTAGAGATCACTACCCCTCGAGAGATCGATCAGGTGGTGCGAGCCTTCCTAGTATACTTGCTTGGCACTACTCTCTTTCTTATATAGCCAGCTCCATCGATCTGATATTCCTGATGCCGCTCTCAGATCTAGATTTGGTAGCCTCCTATAACTGGGGCAGCTGTGCTCTAGTATATTTATACCGGAGCATGGATAAGGTAGTTCGCAGGGCAAAAAGATTCTATGGCTTTTTGGCATGCCACTCTGGTACTCGTGAATCCTCTTTTGATTTATTCTGAAAGTTTCTTATTTTTCATCTGCTAATAATTTCTCTTTGTAAGTTTGGGGATTGGAGCTAGAGTTGATTGTTGGGATATCCTGGGTAGCTGATCACTTTTCGGCTTTAAGGCGATAGGGCGCCAGCTGTACTTGGAAAAGGCACCTAGCCCACGTACATATCTACCGGGAGTGACTGCACTCCCTGACTCCTGAGGCGGTACCTACTGAATCCAAAAATTCTCTTTTAGAATTCCATTAATGCACTTACACTTACCTATTGTGTTTTGTAGATACAGTGTGATCCATGGGGGCTGAAGAATATATGGAACCCTGAGATGGTCCGTTCTATACCACTTTCTTTGCAGAGAGTTCTGCTCCGTGATCCCGATTGCCACGTGTGGTATCTTGGCGAGAGGGTCTACAACTAGAGCAGTGGGCCCCGAGCTAGACATGTCCCTAAGTCTCCTCCCCGATACATCTTCTAGACGCATGAGGTAGAGGGTGAGGAGCTTGATACCGCTGGAGACCCGACCATTAATCATATTGTGCAGCTGAAGAGCCGATATACGAATTTGCTTGGGCCCACCTCTTACAACGAGTGCCCTTGGATGTCGGCTCCACCTCTAAGGTATGTGTTTGATTCTTTAGTCACATTTCTTGAATCATCATATTTTGATGTGGTCTCTTACTTTTAGGTTGTAGCTACTGGACCCCACATTCAGGAGAGATCTTCATAAAAACCTCGCACAGATTAGGGTGGAGAGGGCACCTTGACTGGAGCACAGCAGCCTAGACCTCCTGCCATTACTATCTTCGATCTAGTTGCTGGCAGTCTTTTGCATACTTTAGACCCCTTGGCTTGATGTTGGGTTCCTCCAAGAGAGCTATCTCGCCATTTTTTGACTCTGGATAAGGAGCTAACACCTGCCTGTGCTCCCGCTGGCACCAACTATGTAAGTTTATCTTTGACCTATTTTCTGAATCATTCTTGATATGTTTGTTAACATTACTCATTTTATTAATGATGTAGATTCCTTTAGAACAAGGCCAGTACATGTACAAGCTGATAGAGGCTCAGAGGGATTATATGTTGGACATCACCCAACAATAGAGGGTAAGGATTCTTACTATGCTTGTATGTATGCATGCTTGCATGATTTACTCACCTTGTATTTGCTTGGATAGGATCAGGATGAAGCGAGCCAAGCGAGGATTACCGCTCTTGAGTGCCAGATTGACATGCTCTAGATTGATGAAGATGAAGATGACGATGTGGAGGAGGGAGGCGATGCCAAGGAGGGCGAGGATTCTGAGAGCAAAAATTCATATGCTCATTAGGCTAGGAGCCCTCTTGATTGTTGAGAATAATACATTTGTCAATTCTGAAATTTAGGAACTTTCTTGGACTTTGCTTAGATAGAATACTTCAAAATTAATTTTTAATTTAATTAATCTCAGTTTTAAAGAATTTGGTGTTCTTGATTGTATGAATGTTTATACAATCGAATTCCATACTCACGATTGAAGTTACACCAAAATTCTAGATAAAACTTTTCGTTCACTAGTGGAGAGGCGTTCATCTTTTTAAAGAGGCATCATCTCTTCAATCCCTACTAAAGAGGTGATCGCCTCTTTACAATGAGGCATCGCCTCTTTGCAATGAGGCATCGCCTCTTTAAAGAGGTGATCGTCTCATCAACGATTCTGCAGAAGCTTTAAAATCCCTAGCCTCTTTTAAAAATCCCCAATTTTCAGCTCCATCATTTTCTCTTTTTTCTCTCTCAGAAATATACCCAAAATGACCGAAAGAAGCTTGAAACAATATAGACTATCTTGAAAAGCTTTGATGCTGAATCTTGGTCTAAATTGGAGTCATTTCATCTATCCGTTTTTCGATCTTTACATGTTAGGAAGATCAACTTTTCATTTCTTCATGTTCTTGCTCAATTTTGGGATCCTAAAAAACATGTCTTCAGGTTCAACACTGTGGACCTATGCCCCATGCCAGAGGAGTTTGAGGCCATCCTAGGCTCTCAGATAGATTCTGCTTGTTAGATTGCAATTCCTTCGGTTGAAACTCTATATTTGCATTTTATTCAATATCAGATGGTCCGACTATTCAACCTCTCTCCTCAATCTTCACTTCATCACATCTTCAGTAATGAAATCCTCATCAACTCTCTTCTAGAAGTCGTGGAATTTGTTGATAACAAGGAGGTATATTGGCCTTGGATAATTACTCTCTACCTCTATGCTCAGTTCTTGCTAGCTTTCCTTTCCGGTGACTGTGATTCCAAGGTTTTGCATATTTTGGACCAAGTAGAGGCAGGCTTGAACCTATTGCCTCTTATCTTGGGTGAAACCATCATTGGATTAGACAACTTTGCTGAGACTAGATGATTCTTTGGAAGTCCTCTGTTACTGGAGGTTTAATTTCTTTCCATTGTCCATTTACTACTCCTTCTTTTCTATAATTCTTTACCTTTTGCATTTATAATATGCAAATGCATGGTTTCAAGAAAAACTAAGGTTACTCAAACCTCCCAGAGATATCACATATTATAAAGCAAAGCATTGTCGTACTCGAAGACTTCATCCTATTCCAGCAGATGTTCGGAGTTGGTTATCCACTTTCCCTGATACTTTGATCCAGTGGATGTGCCCATGGTGGAGGTTGCAGCATGTGACTATTCGGTTTTACACTTATTGTATTCCTGTAGCTGGCCTTCATTTTGCCACCTTTTATAATCCTGCACGACTTTGCTGGCAATACGGACAAAAATAATTAATCTTTAAACTTATGTATGAGTTTAAGCCGGGGCCTCTTACTCAGAATTTTTTGGATAATCTGGCTGCGACTTGACCTCGGAGTACCATTCAAAGGTATATCAACTACAACGTAGATCAGTCCACTGATGACCAGTATAAGGCATGGGTTCAGTTATAACAGACAAAAATGGATGAATTTATTATGAACAATAGGACAAGGGCATTACAGGCATCGAGTGCCCAAGGGGTCCAAAAAAAAAGAAGTCAGAATTAACTTATGTAATTTAATCTTTATCACTTTTGTTGGATGGAATTTCCTTTTTAGTTAAACAATGTGTAATAAGCATTTAATGCAATATTCAACAATAATGAAGGTAATCCATTCCGTTTAATCTGAGGACAAAGCGACTATACATTTTTTCTTCTTACATATCTCCTGTCGCTAACTGGGTTGCCCTTGCAAGTTTTCCAATTAACTATTTTTCGCTCTCTCTCTCCTTTTACATGTCCTTAATTTTTGCCTGGATTGCCTTTTTTGAGGTTTTCAATCCAGCAGAACTTTTTTTTTCATTTTCTTATTTTTTTTATCTCTAATTTTTGCCTAGGCAGCCTCTTTTGAGGTTTTCTCCCTAGCAAGACTTTACAGAAAATACTTCTTCAGCTTGTTGAGGTTGATAGGCTCTCTAAATTCATTCCTTTCTAAGTTGAATATGATAGCAGTGCCCTTGGAGAACAGTTTCTTGACCAAGTACAGACCTTCCCAATTCAGTTTAAACTTTTCCCGCGGATCAGTCATAATTGGCCTAGTCAGTTTTAAGACCAAGTCACCCTCTTTAATCTTCCCTAGCTTAATCTTCTTGTTGTAAGCTCGAGCTATTCTTTTTTGATACATCTGCGAATGATACATGGCTTTCATTCTTTTCTCATCCAACAATGTCAGCTACGCTAGCCGACTTTCTACCAATTGATACTCGAGGATTTTAGATTCTAAAAGAACCCATATACACTGAATTTCCACCTCTACTGGTAATACCGCCTCACATCCATGTACTAGAGAATACGGGGTAGCTCCGATCGAAGTCTTAGCAGTGGTTCTATATCCCCATAATACGAATTATAGGTAATACACCCAATCTTTGTAATTCTCTAGTGTCTCGGCCAAAATTCTCTTCACATTCTTGTTGGCGGCTTTCATGGCCCCATTAGCTTGTGGTCGATATGGAGAGGAATAATGATGCTCAATTTTGTATTCCTTGAACAAAGTAGTTGTCTTACTTTAAATTGAACACCATTATCAGAGACAATATGGTTTAGCAACCCGTATCGACAGATTATATTCTTCTCTATAAATCTTGCCATCTGTATCGACCAAACCGTAGTGAATGATTATGCTTCAACCTACTTAGAGAAATAGTCGATTGCTTCCACAATGTACTGATGCCCGTTGGATGCCTTTAACCTCACTTCCCCGATGATATCGATTCCCCAAGTTGCGAACGGCCATGGAGCAATCAATCCCTGAAGTTCCATAGAAGGCAAATGGCTTACATCACCATATACTCGATAGTTATGGCATTTCTTTATATATTTCACACAATCTGCTTCCATAGTCAGCCAGAAATTACCTTGACGAGTTATTTTATTAGCTAAGACTGTTCCATTCATGTGCGGTCTGTATACACCTTCGTGAACTGCTTCCATAATCTTTCAAACCTCAGCCTTATTAACACATTTAAGGTGTACTCCTATCGGCATTCTTTTATACAACATCCTGTTATGACTAATGAACTACCGGGATAGTATCCTTAAGGACATTCTTTCTTTTTTGTCAGCGTCATTAAAGAATCGCCATGTTCCCAAATACTGTTATAAATCTTGAAACTAGGGTTTCTCTGTGGGGTCAATCGGCATTATCCTAATCTCTTCATGATAGGGAGTTTGGGATTTTACCAGAATGAGAGGTTTGACTGCTGGTTGTTTCTCTCCTTCCCATGTTGAAGCCAAGGTGGCTAAGGCGTCTGCCATCTGATTTTCATCTCGTGGCAAATGTACAAACTTGCATTGAGCAAAAGATAATAAAACGGTAACCGCATAATCCCAGTACAACTTTAGCTTGTATTTTTTAACATCCCATTGTTTGGAGATCTGCTTTACCACTAACATTGAGTCTCCATATACTGTAATCTCATTTGCCCCACATTCCGGAGAGCTTCCAAACCATAAAAGCAGGCCTTATACTCTGCTTGATTATTAGTGACTTCAAATTCTAATTTCTTTGCCATTGGGATCATTTCTCCTTCTTGCGAGATCAGAATTACACCGATACCTGCTCCCTTATTGTTAACCACTCCATCGAAGTACATTGTCCATGTTTGGATTTCGATTGCCCTCAGATGCTCTTCCAAAAATTCTATTTCCTATTCTTATCCATCGTCTACCGGACTTTGAGGTAGGAAATCAACAACCGCTCTTCCTTTTACCACCTTCTTAGCCACATAGTCTATGTCAAACTCAGTGAGCAGGACCAACCATCTGGCCAATTTTCTAATAAGTGACGGAGTCTGCTGAAGATACCTGAGAGGGTCATGCTTTGAAACTGCTTGAACCCTGTAGGACTGAAAGTAATGTCGGAGCTTCTTGGTCACCTAAATTATTGCTAAACATGTTTTCTCTATGAGACTGTAGTTGGTCTCATATGGTAGAAGCTTCTTGCTCAGGTAATATACTGCATGCTCAACCTTTCCATCACCTTCTTAGGCTAACATTATGCCTATTGCCTCTCTCTCGATGGCGAGGTAGAGAATCAACAGTTTACCTGGTCTTGGTGGCTGCAAAATTAAAGGATTCATCAAATAATTCTTGATAGTTTTGAAACCCTACTGACACTTGTCATCCTAGACAACTGGCTGATTTTTCTTTAAGAGCTTGAAGATGGGCTCACAGATAGTGGTCATCTTGGCTATAAACCTACTAATGTATTACAGTCATCTGATGAATCCTCTGACCTTTTTCTCATTCTTTAGTGCAAGCATTTCTCTGATCGCTCTAACTTTATCTGGATCCACCTCTATGCCTGTTTGGTTGATGATGTGTCCTAACAACTTCCCAGAGGTCACCCCGAAAATACACTTCTTCAGATTAAGCCTAAGGTTGTATTTTTTTGCTCTGGCTAGGAACTTATCTAGAGCCTCAAAGTGTTCTTCTTGCATTGGAGACTTTACCATCATATTGTCCACATATATCTCAATCTCTTTTTGAACCATGTCATGCAGTAATCTGGTAGCCATCCTCTGATAAGTGGCCCCTGTGTTCTTCAACTAAAATGACATGACTAAATAGCAATAGACACCCCATTCAGTAGTAAAAGAAGTCTTCAATTTGTCAATTATTGCCATCATAATCTGGTTGTACCCTGAGAAGCCATCCATGAAAGAATACATTGCACTAGAGGTGGCGCTATCGACTAAGGTGTCAATATATAGCAAAGGAAAGTCATCCTTCAGACAGGCTTTATTCAAGTCTCGATAGTCCACACACATCCTAACCCTTCCGTCCTTCTTAGGAATTGAAACTATGTTAGCCAACCATTGAGTGTCATCTACTACCTTGAGGAACTTTGCCTTTAACTATTTTTCCACTTCTTCTTTGATCAAGAGAGCCCATTCCGGCCTTAATATCCTCTTCTTTTGTTTTACTGGAGTGATGTGAGAATATGTGGGGATTCTATGCTCTGTGATCTCGTTATCAATCCCAGGCATATCCTCGTAACCACAAGCAAATAGTTTCTATCTTCTTTTTAGTGTTTCTTTCATTTTTCTCTCTCATCAGGAGTTAAGTTAGAAGTAAGAAGTATATTTTTATGATTATCGCATGTACCTAAATTAAATGATTTAGTTTGCACTGAATTAATATCAAACATATGCATGAAATAATCATAACACACAAAATAACCATTTGGGAACACATCACATAAATAAGCAAAATCAGACTCTATTACATTAACTTTTGAAAAGAAAACATCATCAGGTTCAAACAGGCTATAAAGATAAATATCAATATCATCATAGAAAATATCCATAACGGAATCCAACACATAGGATTTGAAGTCACATTCCTTTTCCCGGTCGGCAGCGTCCTTCAACTCCACTGCAGGGATGTCCTCCTCATGTTTCGGAGACAACACCAGCTCTTCCACCACTGGTTCCTCCATAACAACTTCACTAGTCCCATTCACTTGTTCAACAAAGATTTTGAAATTGGGGACCAGTTTCTCAGCAATCATTAATGGCTCAGGAGCTTCTCGGTATGGGGTATTGGCACCTTTCTCCACAAACGTCTTCCACAATGGCTTGATCTTTGACTTAGTCTTTATTATCTTCTTTCTAGACTTAGTTTTGATTCTACCATCTTCCTCATATTTGCCATCCTTGGGATATCCCATCCCATGCTTCAAAAACATAACCTTAGACTCTACATACTCAGGTGGGCCTTGTTGATACCTTCTTAACCCCATTCCAGGCATAAAATTCTGGTTCTTCATCATGCTCATAATTTTGGGATTCAGCTCATCTTGGTAAATCATGCAAAATTTAAAGCTTAAACTAAGCGGGATTTCCTAAGGGGCTAACTTCAAGGCAGCAACAACGGCTTCAATTTCAGCCGAGATGGTTACCACTCTTCCCTCGTGTGGAAACTTGATCTTTTGATGCACAATGGATGGGATACCTCCCAAGGGATGGAACCATGACCTTCCTAGTGAGATGGAAAAGGTCACTGGGATATCAATCACATGAAGGTAACCCAAACTTCAATGGGTCTAATTCTGACAAATGCCTTGAATGTTCCTTCAACAGGCCTTTTGGTGTCATCATAAGCCTTAATCAACACATCAGATGGCTTTAAATCTGCCACTGTCAATCCCAGCTTGGGCAGAATCTTTAAAGGGCAAACCTTGGTAGTAGATCCATTGTCCACCATCATACAGCATGTTAACTTTCCCTTCACTTCCATCTTGATAAACAAAGGCTTGAGATGATCTCTTCCTTCTAGAGGCAAATCCTCATCAATAAACATGATGGGTCCATGGGGGCTTTCTGTTAATGCATCCACTAACTGTCCAGGGGCATGGCTTGTAAGAACTTTCTTATGATCTAAAGCCATAACTAGTGCCTCCCGATGGGCTTTGGAGTGCATAAGCATCTCCCAGACACTAGAGAGAGTTTTCTCTTCCTTCTTGGCCTCAGTATATTTTTCAGTTTTCTCTGCTTTCTCGGATTCTTCATTTGAGTCTATTTCTTTCTCTCTGGACTCAACAAATTTCATTTCTTCCTCTTTCTTTTCAAGTTTTTCAACTGGTTGGATTTTCTTTCTTCCACCATTCTTCCTTAGATCAAGAGCTCCTCCTTCTTCATCATCAAAGCTCCAAATATATAAGACACTCACATTGACCTCAATAAGCTGTTCTCTCAGACTTAGGCATTTTGGTTCGGGTTTTGGTGGTGCAGGTGTGGTATCAACAAAGGAGTTCAAGACTTGCTCCTCAATTAAACTAGTGTTTATCATGAGTATAGATTAATTTGGTGCTGACATGTTTCTATAATTAGGTAGGGGGTTATTTATGGTGTTTGGTTTTCTACTTTTGGGATTGGTGATTTTACCTTTGTCAATTAAATCTTGGATTTCGTGTTTCAAACAAGTGCAGCCATCGACGTCATGCCCTTGTAATACAGCTTTGGGTCAGTATTGGGAAATGGTGGTTTCTATGGTAGAGGTCATAACAAGTTATTCTCGATTAGTTTCTCTAAAATTTTAGAGAGAGGTCTCCTTAGATTAGAAAATCTTCTAGGTTGTTGAAAAATATTTATCTGCATGTTGCTACTTGACCCAATCCCACAGCTGGATCTGGCCCCTTCTCTAACTAGGGGTCTCCCACTGAAGGATTTTCTCTCTTGTGCTAAATCATATTCTTTCTGCTCCCTAAATCTATACAGTTCCTCAAAATTTTAGATCCCCAAATCTTTCAACTTCTTAGAGAGTGGGAGCACACATCCCTCCATTGCTATTACTAATTGATCAGTCTCGGCCGGCCGGTGTTTCATCTGTGCTAGCTTTGCTCTCCACCTGATCAGGTAGTCGGCAAAAGGTTCATTGAACTTCTGCTTTATATTCTGCAAGTCTCTCAGAGATGCCTCCATCTTAATGTTGAGGCTGTACTATTTTACAAAAGCAGTGCACAATCCCTCCCAGTCAGACTTTTTAGCTCTTATTCTACAAGT
>CATIWM010413853.1:0-38366 GCA_949671775.1 Mallotus repandus | reverse complement strand
TTTTGTCATTAACCAATTTAAGCCCTTAACTTTCTAATTCTTATTATGGACTTAATCTCACACGTATTACATCTATTTATCATGACTATATGATATGCATGTTATGCAAATAAATGAAAATGTATTATGTGGGCGTTACAGTGTATTTGTGTAAATTTCTCATGTTTAAATATCCATATCTTATTATTTATTTTATCAAAAAAATTATTTATTATTTACTTATTATTTTTGTAATTATTAAAGTAACCTTGGGCCAAAAACATAAATTGTAGCTAGCAGTGACACACAAGAGTGACATAAAACACTTGTTATACCATCAACTTCTGTCTATACTAAAGAATTGACCACACACGTGTAAAGATCAAACACACCTTTCTTGTTTTTTAATGTTTTTGCTTTTTGTTTTTATTGTTTCATTATATCATACACCTGCTCATCTATCAAATTTGAAAGTATATGTCTATTTCTTTTTTAACAGGTTCCATGGTCTTTGTATTTTTACTTTTATTTTTATTCTAATTATTTAAAAAAAAATTAATAAAATGAAGAAAGTATTTTTTAGTTATCAAAAAGTTATTATTTTTCATTTTATTAATTACAGAGGTTGAATGTAATTTTTTTATTCATGATTTTAGTCAAAATAAAAATTTTATTAATTAAAAAATTATTTTATTTTTATTTTTTAATTATAATAAATAAAATTTTACTTGTATTTTTTATTTTTAGTTAAATAATATAGATTCATTACTTAAATAATCTATATATATATAAGATAAAATATATAGGGTTATTACTTAAATAATGCATGTTCGTTAATCTTCACCTGCAGATTCATTGATACTCAATGAACTTTCAGGTGAAGATCAATTAAGTTGCAAGTTCACCTACATATTCATTGATCTTCACCTGAATGTTCATTGACCTTCACCTGCAGGTTCGTTAACTTTCACTTGCAAGTTCATTTTCAATCTCATTAAAAAATTAAAAATATTTTTTACTTATCAAAAAAATTATTTTTTTCTTTTAATTTTATTAATTACAGTTGTTGAATTTAATTTTTTATTAATGATTTTAGTCAAAATAAAACCTTTATTCATTAAATAGAGTTGTACTTGTATTTTTATTTTAGTTAAATATTATAGGTTTATTACTTAAATAATGTAGTTTCATAAGATAAAACACATAAATTCATTAAATAGAAAAACTAAACAAATGAAATTCACAAACAATATAATAAAATTATAATAAACCTCCAATCAATAATAAATGAATCTCTACCTTACAATTAAAGAACCTATATACACAAACTAATGAATTTAAAGCTGTAACTAATACAAAATGTACAAAATCTGTAGAGTGGATTAATTTATTCAGTTTAAGAATCAAAAGAAAAAATTCTCCTTGGTGTTGCTTGGATTAATTACACAAACTGATTGAATGAATAACATTATTCGAAGTAAATTTTACAGCATTCAAAATGCAAATAGTTCTATGTAGTTTGTCTACATTAGATTCCACGTTCATTTAAAATGATAATGCCTGCTACAAACGTGAATCTTACAGACTAACAATGAAACAAACATCCCACAAATATGGCTTTTCAAAATTGATATCTTGGCCTAAAAACTACAGCAACAAAACTAGAACTAATAATTTTATAAAAAGCTAGTTTGACCAAACGAGACGTGAAAGAAAGGGGACAGAAAAGCTAGCTTGTTTCAGCAGTACCATGGGAATATCAAGACTATAAAAAGGAGACGTGAAACAAATATGGACTTAATCCATATTGCAATGTGGATAAAGGTTCATGATATAATTTACCGACATAAAATATTTATATATATATATATATATATATATATATATATATATATATAGTTTTCCTGAGCGGATGGTTTGCATTGTCTTCCTGACCGTGTAAATAGGGGCTTCAATTATTGTGACTATGGTATAGGAATGTGCACAACAGCCACATAATGTGCAATGGCAACTGATGCTAGTACAGTTGACTTTTTATTCAGGCAATGGAAGTACAGATGACTTGTGAGTGAAATGAGGCAAGTACGACAATAGCCAGTTATGAGATTGAACGATGCAACTAGCAATGAGATATTCTTTAAGAAACAAGAATATCAGGGCAGAGGGTGACACAAGGGTATTCTGATTTCAATATGCTCATGCATCAATACTGATACTGCAAAAAAAGAAGTTGCAAGCTTAAGTTAGCTGTAAACAAGCAGTAACAGGACTCTGACATTTTATGTGATAATTTTACAAGTATCTGAGGAACATCGTTCCAAAAGCAATTCCTAGAAAAGTAGCAATAGAAATTCCGAAAATGCCTGCGAGAATCCCAGGGACAACGAGAGAGTTCCATCCTTTGGCAGTAGACATTCCACATGCTGTTGTAGGGCCTCCAATATTGGCATTTGATGCCAGCAGTAACAGCTTTAAATCAAAATGGAATAATTTTCCAAGTCCCAGGATCACAGCAAGATGCACAGTTACTTGAACTAGAGCAAACAAGAAAATATTAGGTGCTGTTTTGATGACATTCCATATGCTCCCACTAGCACCGATCACAGCAAAAAATACCTGTTGCAAAAGCAGCTCATGTAGTTTCACATTGCTTAAATTTATTATACTAACAGGAAAAACTCAATCTTTCACATTAATGTTTGAGTCCAAATTTACAGGACTGCATAAAATTCTGAAACACCTAAATATGATGCAAATAGTTGGATATATTTAAGTCACCTGCATGAGAATCAGAGCAATAGCATCACCAGCAGGAGCAAGACGACCAAATTGTGCTGGAAGTGACGTTGCCAAAATGACAATGATTGCTGTTATTGCCGGAAGATTGCCTCCTTGAAGTTTGCACAGTTGTGTCAGGTATGTAGCAGTCTTACAAATCATAAAGGATATGGCAAGTGCCGTAGCCATCTCGAGCACAGGGATCTTCCCTGTAGAATTGGACTCCACATCCATTTCAGCACCTGTCCAAGAGTCTCAGGTTTTGACAAAGGTTACACACTGTTGTAATATTAGCAAAACCATGTGCATTTGATAACGCCATTTGCTTTCCAAACACGAAGGAAAAGATTCTATCACTGCTGTAAGCTACTTACCGTTAGTAGCCACTAGGGCCTCAGAAGGAATTTTAGAGGCCAATGCAAATAGTATCATGAAGTATATTGCACAAATAGCATTGTCGGCAGCTACTCCTGCTGCCACAACATATGGAGATGTACCAAGAGCCTCTGAAATTGCAACATAATTAACAGCTGAAACAGTAAACACAATCGTAAAATCCATACTAAATTTGGTGAAAGGAATACACAAATTGGACAGAACAGGCAGTATCTACATTAACGCGCCTAAAATCCCAATAAGCAGGTGGCAGTCAGGCCCAGAACATCATTTAAAAGGTACTGAATAAACACCGAAGATTGTCAAATAAGACTTCAACCGTAGAAAACTATTATTTCCCTCATGAAACATAGCATAATATGATAAAATTTACCGGAGCTACATCACCGAGTATGGGATGAGATACTGCTGGTTTTTAAAACTCTTGTGAACCATAAGTATCTGCAAAAGGTAACATGCATGTAACAGCATTTCTCAGTAACTTACATCCCCCAATATAACTACCCATAAGGGCAGCAGCTATTTTCCAATTGTCTGGACCAAGTGATCGCATGGGCACCATCAGAAAAGCAACTGTAGTTCCAACTATGGTTGCAACTGTTACCAAACATGATAGAAAATAATCAAGAATAAGTAAAGAACAAAATGCAAGTCGAAATCAAGCGTAAATGGACAAGATCAACTCAAAATCAATAGAGATTTTGCAATGTATAACTTTAACTTATAGAAGAGAGGAGCCAATTAAACAAACTTGAAAGTAACAGAGAGGAGATATGGAATGTAAGCACCTGAACCGAGCAGGAAAGCCAAGAGCAACTTGCCAGTTGAACGAAACACGTTACGCAAATCTGCTCTAAACAAAAGCAAAGGAACCGTTAGCGGCAGCAGAAACTCTAATACAACAGAAAACGCCGCCGTTTCATGAGGAATGATTCCAATGTTACTCGCTGCTAGCCCAACCAATGTGCTAACCAACGCTGCACTCACCATGCTCCCAATTTTTGTTCTCTCAGACCTTCACAGATTAAAAACATACAAGTCAAGCTTCGATGTTTGAAGGTGAATAATAAGTTAACTACTTAATTTTTTAATTCACCAGATGCCGAAAGCTCCGGTGGCGAAGAGAGCGGTCCATGTGCCCCAGTGGTCGTCTGCAGAAATGAGAGGATAGCTCAGCTGCGAACGGACTTTTACTTGTCGGAGGGTAAAATTAGCGCTTGTGCTATTAAGCGATAAAGAAGTATAAGAAGGTGATGCAAATGATGTTTTCCTAGTGCTTGGGGATGTGGATTTGGAAACTGAACGTAGATTGCGGTGGAGTCTATGCCGGGAAGATGAAGGTGATGAGAGGTGGCTTAATGAGATTCGTGGCGAAAGTAACGGCGATGCTAAGGAAGCCGCCATAAATGATAACCGTTGAGGAATCTGAATTTGTAATCCCAGATTTTTTCTGTAAAAAAAAAAGAAAATGATTCTTGGCTTTTTCAATTTATTTACTTTTTTGGAGGATACTCTTGATATAACTCTTCCCTCCGTTATGATGTGTTATGATAAGATAAAACCACAATTATTGTTTCGTTATTGGTGGGAGGGCTGTACGGAGAGCAAACATGATACCATCTCTGGGTCTGCTAACGATTCCTCTAAGTTGCCATTGCCGTTATTGGATTGTTACAAACTTGTTCCCTAGCTACTTGTCGTTTAGGGAGCAGGACTGTTACCAGCAGCTGAATTTTCTTAAAAACATAGAGGGTATTGAGCAGCTTTACAGATTTCTAAATTACATGAATTTCAAGACTGTCACTCCAAATGCTATCCCCAGAAATGTTGCAATGGCAATTCCAAAAATGCCAGCAAGAATACCAGGAACAACCATGGAACTCCACCCTTTAGCAGTGGCCATTCCACATGCTGTTGTAGGCCCTCCAACGTTAGCATTTGATGCCAATAGTAATAGCTTTAGGTCAAACCGGAATAGCTTTCCCAATCCCAAAATCACCGCAAGATGCACGCCAATCTGGACAAGGGCAAACGTGAAAATGCTGGGCGCTGTTTTGATCACACTCCATATGTTTCCGCTTGCACCCACCACCGTGAAAAATACCTGTTTCCAAAGAAGTGAAAACAAAATATTGTATAAAGCACGACATCTTTCACAGGGTAAGAGGATTGAATTTTAGCAAATGATACAAGGTAGAAATAGTTCAGGGCCTTCAAGGGTGCAATTCAACTCACCTGCATCAGAATCAAAGCCATGGCCTCCCCAGATGGTGCGAGGTGATTAAACTGGGTGGGAAATGCAGTTGCTAACATAACAACAATGGCCGTTACAGCCGGCAGGATTCCTCCTTGAATCCCAAACAATTTTGTGAGATAAGCACCAGCCTTGCATATAGCAAAGGATACAGCAAGGGAAGTGCCAAGCTGTAGAACAGGAAGCTTGTTGCCAGACTCAGACTGACTCCCCATTCCAGCATCTGCCAGAATCCAATCCAATAATCACGTACATTGAGGAACAGTCATCATAACTCAAGAAGAGAGAACATATATAACAGATAAATGGTGAAATAGAAGTGGGCAGCTAAAAATTTACGGAGAAGCACCAATCATACTGAAGCATGATAAAAACTGAAGAATGATAAAAACTGAAGAATTTTCCACTGCAACTTACACACTTTTAAGGGAGATGAAATTCAAAAGTTATGTTTGATAAGACTAACTGAATTAAAAAATTTAATAATCAATATCATCTAAATGGCTAGCAATAAGATGCCATGGAGGTAGAACTTTGCACACCGTTAGTTGATGTTGAGGTCTCAGGAGGAACTTTAGATGCCAATGCAAACAATGTCGTAAAATATATTGCGCAAATAACATTATCTGCAGCTAGTCCAGAAGCTAAAACTGATGAAGATACACCAAGAGCATCGGCAATAGCAACATAATTGACAGCTACAAGATGTCAAACCCAAAAGTCATCAGCTCGCTCCAAAGTAGATCGTTTAAAAAAAAACGTAAGAAAAAAATAATGAAGTTATGTAAATGGAAACAATTGTTGATCTTGAAACAAAAACTACCTCCACCAATATGTCTACCCATGAGAGCAGCTGCTATTTTCCAGCCATCCTGACCAAGCGATTGCATCGGGACAATCCAAAAAGCCACCAATGTCCCAACTGTCGTTGCAACTATACCATAACAAAAGCATAAATAAACATAAATAATAAATTATAAACGCTTGTAACATGAAAATACAGAAATACGAATACAATTCCATTTATTACCTGATCCTAACAAGAAAGCCAAGAGAAGTCTTCCAGTAGACTGAATCACCCGGCGCAAGTCCGCTCTAAACAGCAACAAGGGAACTGCCAAAGGGAGCAGAAACTCCAAAACCACAGCGTAAGCAGGAGATCCACAAGAAATTATCCCCAAATTGCTAGCTGCAAGTCCGACTAAAGTACTCACTAGAGCACCGCTCAAGGCGCTTCCGATCTTGGTCTTCTCCGACCTTCAATCTCAAATTTCAAACGCTAAATTTCAGAGCTACTCTTAATTGAAAAAGAGTGTGAGAGAGAAGGAAGAATGTTTACCAGATGCCGAAAGCGCCGGTGGCGAAGAGAGCGGTCCAAGTGCCCCATCTATCATTGGGAGAAATTAGAGGGAAATTTAAACTGGATCTGACTGCTATAGATCGGCGAGAACCGGCGTCTTTGGGAAATAAATGAGGAGAGATGAAAGTTTGGCTCGTGCTGCTAGTACTATTAGCTAATGAAAATGAAGATGATGAATCTTGAAGTGGTGATGTGGTAGTGGTTGGTGAGACAGGAAGGGCATTTTGGCGGGAATAAATATGTGACCTTTGAATCTTCCGATTTGGCAACAGGGGAGAACTGGCTATGTGGAGAAATGGAAGTTTTGATGCCATTGACCTCGAGTCTCCTGCGAGGTCCCGGAGAGAGAAAGAGAGCGAGCTTAAGCGCAGCGTTGTTGCTATCAGAACTTTGAATATAAAAGTACGTGATGACTACTGTCACAGTGTAAGCTAAGTGAAACTTCATGATGTGATCATTTTCAAAAGGCATAATACATCGTTGCACAAATTTATCACTTTTACGCCTGAACTTTGATTTTTACCAATTTAACATCCGAACTTGCTCATCACCTCACACAAACACCTCTCTTCCAGATGACAAGATGCATGTTTTTAATTCTTGTTGAGCGTGTCATATACATAAAAGATGCCAATATGGGAAAATAAATTTTTAATAGCAAATGTTAATTATATGCTTCTTTTATTTTTAACTGCTACCTTTTTTTTTCTCTTCGTTTTTAGGTTTTTCACCTTCCTCATCTTCACCTTCCTTTTCACCATGTTTTCTTCCATTTTCTCTCTTCACCTTGCAGAGTCTTCTTTCACTACTAGAATTTGTCGGTTGAAAAACGGAAATTAGAAATGGTTTTAAAACAGATTTAAAACGGAATGACAGATAATAATATTAAAACGGAATAAAAACGAAAATTAAAAATGGTTTAGTAATTATTTCTAAATTTTGCGTCAAAAAATGGCATTAATTTATAGAAACGGATTTGAAACAAAATGATAACGGAAAATTTGAAACGAAAATTTTTTTTGTTTCTAAATCAAGGATATGACAACTAGACTAATTTAGAAACGGAATTTATCGGTTTCAAATTAAAACGGATTTTATAACCGTTGTTAAATGACTTCTTTTATCTGTTCCTATCAATGCATTTATCAAATTGGAAATGGAAATCATTTTTCATTTGAAAATTTAAAACGGTGACCCAAACTGTTTCTAAATTATTCTAAACTTAAGAACAAAAATTAGGGTAGTTTTTAAAATTTTAATAGCTAAGTCTCAAAATCTCCCTCCTTTAGTTTCCCTCCTTTAATTATCCTTGTTTTTTTGATCCAAAATCTATTCTCCCTTGGCTCTTTGCATGCGTTTGGGTTCACTTTCGTGAAATCCATTAGGGTTGATTTGGGTTCCAATTTGGGCATTTCGTTGAGGAAGAGAACAACGACAGCAGCAACACCAATAGCAATCACAATCTAAGAATGCAATTCTATTTAATTTGGCTACTAAGGTAAGCAGTTAGAAATCCTGCTAGTGTATTATGTTGGGTTTGCTATATTAGTTTAAGAGTTGTTTTGGTCTTTTTTTTTTAAATCTAACTAGGGATGTAAAGGATTCTCATACTTAGTTGTCTAAAAGTTGGCCGATCAACTTTTTTTAGCTGACAATGAGCTAAATATGCAATGCAAATTTTGATGTTGTTTTTCTTTGTTTCTCAATAGATAAGTAATTCAGAGCTTGAGATAACACATTTCAGACTTTTCCCATATCTGGGGGAAATCAAAGCATATGGGTTAATGGTATTCTGTCAATTTTTTCTTTTTTTCCTGCCTATTCGAATTCTATGGCGGGTTCCTTATGGGTTTTACTACCTTATTTTCCTAGGTGAGGCAAAAAAGTTGCTTTTATGATCTGACAGAGACTCTGGTTCCGGCAAAGGGTAGAAACAAGCACTGGGGTTCGTAACAAACATTTTTCGAGGTGCTTTCCTTTTACATTTCGATATAGCCTTGAAATATCTTATCTTGGTTAATAATAATTTTTTTTCCTTTTGTTATTTCTCTATTTGGTTCATCAGATATAGAAATTTAGGACCCATCTTCATAAGAAGCTTTCCTCTCTCCCTCCTGTTTTGGAGATTCAGCTAAAGAGGTTGTCAGAATCTACACAGAGGTGCTTAAATTCCCCTCTCCCTCCTTTTTTTTCTTTTTTCCCCATGCAACCTTTCAGTAAAGTTTTATGTTTTTTAATTAATGACTACGCATGCGCAAGCACATAATTTGTATAGACTTTACTTGTTACTCTTTCTTTCTGGCTTTATTGTCATTTAGCCTCAATAAAATGGTAAAGCTTCTACCTTGTTGTGAATAGTAGTACAAACTATCTTGCTATGTGAGTTTGTTCGTTACTTGGTTTTCTGGCATGCATAAACTTAATACAGTTTCAACCACTAGTGTGGCATATAATATGAATAACAGTCTGTAATTAACAACCATTTTTTGATGATTGGACAACAACCATTTTTTGATAATTGGACAGGTAGATTGCATATACATTACTAGCATGACCCATAAAGGCCTAAATCTTGTTTTTAAATCACCCTTCTCTTGCATAAGGATACTTTCAAGAGCCTTTTTTGAAATAATACTGCTTTACCCTTGCCTGAGAAGTTAATTATCTAGGTTGCTCTGAGATGGTGTAATCAGAAAAATTGAAACAACCTAAGTAAGTTCTTCACTTGTGGAAATTTTTACTGTCCTATTTTTGCTTTCCCCCTCCCTCCTCTTCTATGAGGATGGACCTCTCCTCTGTCTTGTTGCATTAACATTAAATGAAACCCTGTGTCTTACAAAATTGTGTTACTAAACAACTACCAATAAAAGAGATCAACCCAATAACATAAACTTAGGAGCCTAAATTACTTCCATGAATATTATGCAAGGCATGTGGATGGCCACAAAACATCAATGTGACCAAAAGTTGAGGACATAAATTCTTTAAATGGCAACGATTCTGCAACAAAAGTTGATAATATCAAAACTAATAGAGAAACTGGCAAAGAAGCAAATATTACCTTGAGCTCTGCACCAGATGCACCATTCATCTTTTCTGTAATCTTCTTCAAATCAATACCACAAATTAAATTCATTCTTCTTGAATGGATTTTTAAGATATTCAGATGTGACTGTAAATTCATTACAGTCAACATGTTACTTTCTTTGAGACAACAGAGAATATATAAACATAGAACCAGTATCAAGGGAACATATCTCTTCATTAGGATTTAGAAATTCTATTTTCCTGTCAATTTGTCTAGGCCTAAAGAGAGCTTGATCCATAATGTCAATCCTATTAGTTGCCATCAAAACCTGTTCACAAAGCATATACAATAGTGGGTAATAAGAGTTTGTAATTGCATAGAAATGAATCCACTACTCCATTCTTGATGTTTAACAGTACCTTGATATTTTTTGATGCTTCAAATCCATCCAACCGATTGAGAAGCTCCAGCATAGTCAGACTTTAGATTTTTGCTTTAGATTTCTAATTTTCGGTGTAACTCAAACTTTACTCTTGTGCCTCCTCTTCAATTTGTCTTTCTTTCTTTCTTATTTTTTAGGTGTTTAATTCTGCATAGATTTTCTTTTATGTTACATTTTATATTTACCGAAAATAATTGGGTTTGCTGTTCCATCAACAATTTTGGAATACCCAGATCATTAATAATAATCTTACTGCATTTTGTTGTTCCATAATTAATGGGGTTTGCTGCATTTTGTGTGATAAAGATTGAAATTTTATAAGTGTTTAATTTTGCATTCATTTTTATCATTTGTGTGTTAACTTTTGAGTTTAATTTCTTTTGGTTTGCTTCAAGCTTTATTGGTTTTTTGGTACTCTTATTTGATTTTAAAGATTGGTTTTCTGTAGTCTCTCTCTTCCTCTCTCTATCTTCACTTGTAAAATTTTTATTAATGGTTCAAGTTTTATTGAATTTTTTATTCTTGTGATTAGTTGATGTGCTTCATTTGTTCTATCTTAAAACAATTTGAATTTTCCTTAAATTTTTATTTTTGTGGTTCATCTTGTCTATGTAATTTCAGAAATCTATGTTCTCTATGTAATTTTAGAGATGTTAAAAGTTGAAAATTTGTTTTTTAAGCCCTTCTTGTCTCAAGATTTAACAATCTTGCTATGTTATTATAAGCCTTTCATGTAATTTCAGAAATTTTTCACTTCCATTTTATACCAAAAGGATTACAATTTTAATTTTAATGTCTAAACTTCATAAATCTCATGCATTTCTTTTGATATTTTAACCTTTAAAACGTGTCAAGCAATGATAATTATGCCTTAGATGCCTTAGACATATTATTTTGCTGTTTCATATTTACATGAGTTTTATTTACATCAAATCAGAACAGAGAGAGTGAATTCACTTTTTGTCTATTTTTTATTATTCTTTTATGGTTTATTTAGGCATTTAGTTTGCTTTATTTCCAATTTCATGGCTTAGAAGAAGAAATATTTTTGGTTCCTGCAGCATTTTAACATTCATTCTTCATTTTTGTGTGTACTGTATTCTCTGAAATCAAGCTCGATATCCTTTTAGTGTTAAAGCTACTCTTTGAGAATCAAGCTCAAGAGATAAAGACATTTCCATCTTCAAACTTTAAAGGACACTGCATATAAGGTAAATTTTCTTTTGATTTTTCTTTCATTTTATCGTATCTCATAACTGGATTGCAATTATAATTTACACTAACAGCCTGCAATTCTACTATGTTATCTCAAAATTCAAATTAGATTATTTTTGTCATTCTACGTGCTTTATTTTTCTTATTGTCTTCAAGGATTAGTTCTTGAATTTTTATTTATCAGTTTTATAGATGTGCCTTATTTTCTGATAGAGTTCCCTAGTTTAAAAATATATCATTGCCTATTTTAATTTATAATCAATTAATAATAAATTTTTGATGTGCCTTAGTTTAAGGAAATGTGTGCTTGAGCATGAAAATTTTCTCTTTATTTTAACGTCCTTTAGAATTTTTTCATATTATCATTGGTAGATGTATGAAATTGATTCTTTTAATGTGAAAAGTTTAATCTTTTTAGACCGAACAATTTTTTTCCTCTTATTTTCTCTAATAAAAAATGGCTTTGTTCCTACATTATTAAACTGTATCCTAGGACCTAATATCTCAGCTCTTATTTGATTTCAGTTTTGGGTCCATTTTTATTTCACCTTTATAGATGGTTAAGATCAATAACTTAGATCTGTTAAAAAAAAGGTCAATAAGTTAGAGGTATAGTAGTGTAAATGAGCAGTTATAGGGTTAAATGGATAATATTAATAAAAAAAGAAAAATAATAACCTAGTAATATTTCATAAAATAATGCTTGTAAATTAGTGAATTACTGAAATATTTTAGTTTTTTTTATTTGAATTTTTGTTTCCATAGCAAAACGAAAACAATTTACATCATCAGCCAAGGCTGGATGAAAAATCAAAATATAGACCCAAAAATCACGGCCTCGGATGAGGGGTTACAACAATAGCAACCACTAGAACTAGCTGCTTAAAAAAAATAGTAGCACTGACCCTAAAACAAGAGCCAGAAGTGCTCTTTAGAGACACGTTCACCAGCTAAAGATCAAGTAAAATACAGACTATTAACACAAAATTAACTTAGCAAAAAAGCTAGTCTGCAAGAAAATCATATTGTATCAGTAAAGATAAATGAACAAAAAATTAGTATGCTTTTGCTAAGCCATTTTCAACCAGATCTGAGAAAAACAAGATCACCCCATCACTGTCCATCCTTTCTGTCCTTCGTTGGAATGGAACTTATCCTCTTCCGGTGGCTTGATTGACTGTTCCTCTATCTTCTTTGGATCCTCTAACTAGCATTCATTCTGCAGAATGGCTAGACCTTACACTGCTCATCCGTTTAGTTAGCGGACTTGTTATTGGAAACAACATAATTGGCATACTTTTGCAAGCTCGAAAATGTACTTTGTCATATTTGTATTAGCATTTCTTTTATTTTCCAAAATGTACCTTTGTCCATGATCATTTATTACATATCTGCTGCTGTTGATGTTGCTTATATTAATTCTAATTTTCTACCCTTATTTCTACTATTGTTGCTTGTGTTTTTTGTTGTATTTTGTCAATTAGAATTTTCATATTACTGATGTTTGTTACACATTTATTACTATTATTTTATATTATAATTAATACATATCAGTTACAAGTGATTAAAGATGTAAAATACATGCAAGAAACATGTTTGCGTTGTTCTTTTGAATTTTTATTTCTTAGTCAAATTATATTTTATTTGCTTAATGTGTTATGTTCAAATAACACAGGAATACAACATGAGATTAGATCGTGAATGGATGTATAATAGACTTAAAGATGGCCTCTTGAACAATGATTTTATTGTTGGTGTTGATAAATTTATCGAATATGCTTATAGTCATCATGAATGTATGGATGGTGACAAGATAAAGTGCCCATGCAATTCTCGAAAGTGCCAAAATCATAGATTTGATGATATTAATACGGTTGGATTTCATTTGCAAAAATATGGATTCATATCTGATTATTATGATTGGAATTTACATGGAAAAACTAGTGTCATGGGTAATTTAGATCATAATGTTGATGGTTCACTAGAAGATTGCAATGTAGAGGATGCGACATCTATTGCATATCATACAATAGTAATGGATGTTGCTAGCCCAAACTTTAACCCTAATGACATGGTTGAATCTCCTAATCCTACGACTAAAATGTTGTATGACATGCTATATGATGCAAATAAAGAGTTATGGCCTGGTTATGAAAACCATTCAAAGTTGTCAGTTGTTGCTAGAATGATGAACATTAAGGAAAAGCATCATTTGTCTGAAAGGGCTTATGATGACATATGTCAACTTATGAAGGAGTTGTTACCAGTTGATAATGTCATGACTGAAAACTTTTACAGCACAAAGAAGTTAGTCCAAGGTTTAGGACTACCAGTTGAAAAAATTCATTGTTATAACAATGGGTGCATGCTATATTGGGATGAAGATAGTGGGTTAACTTCTTGCAAGTTTTGTAACCATCCTCGGTATAAGAGAGGATCTTCTAAACAAAAAATAAATATTCCATATAAGAAGATGTACTATTTTCCTCTTACTCCTAGGTTGCAAAGATTGTATGCATTAAATGCAACTGCTAGGCATATGAGATGGCATGCAGAGCATGAAGTCGAAGATGGTGTCATGTGGCATTATTTAGATGCTCCTTCATGGGAACATTTTGATCAAACCCATCCGTCTTTCACTACAAAAATTCGTAATGTCAGATTAGGACTATACACTGATGGATTTCAACCATTTGGACAATCTGGACAATAATATTCCTCTTGGCCAGTTATAGTCACACTATATAATCTACCTCCATGGATGTGCATGAAGGATGAATACATGTTCTTGCCTGTTATAGTTCCTAGGCCTAAGAATCCAAAGGACAAATTGGATGTATTCTTGCAACCTCTTATTACAGAATTGAAGCAATTATGGGATGTTGGTGTGCCTACATATGATGCTTCAATGAAACAGAATTTTCAAATGCGAGCTATACTTATATGGACCATTAGTGACTTTCCTGCATATTCAATATTGTCTGGATGGAGTACTGTAAGAAGGTTAGCTTGTCCGCATTGCATGAAGGACTCTGATGCATTCACTCTCCCAAAAGGTTGTAAGCAATCATGGTTTGATAATCAATGTAAGTTTTTAACTTTAAGGCATACATTTCGAAGGAATAAAATTTCTTTCACTAAGAATAAAACAGTTTTGAAAGTTGCCCCACCTATTAAGTCTAGTGTTGATGTATTGAAGCAAATTGAACTACTAGGCTTGAAAGAGGTAACATAAGGAGCTTTTCAAATAAATAATCAAATTTCCAAGACTTGTGGTTGGAAAAGATGTAGCATCTTTTGGGATTTGTCTTACTGGAGTACAAACCTCATTCACCATAACCTGGATGTGATGCATATAGGGAAAAATATGTTTGAGAATTTGTTCAACATTGTAATGAATATTGAAGGGAAAACCAAAGATAATGCAAAATCAAGAGAAGATTTAAAAGAGTTCTGTAAACGACAGAAGTTGTAATGAAATATGGCAACGGGGAAATTTCCTAAAGCTTGTTACACATTGGACAAACAATCAAAACAAGTTTTATGTGAATGGATCAAAAACTTAAAATTTCCAGATGGGTATGTGTCAAATATGAGTAGATGTGTTGATATGGGAAAACATAAACTGTTTGGGATGAAAAGTCATAACTGTCATGTCTTTATGTAAAGATTAGTCCCTATTGCATGTTGTGAACTACTTCCATCACATGTTTGGCAAGCATTAACAGAGTTACGCCTCTTCTTCAAAGATCTAACTTCCACTGTCATAAGAGAAGAAGACATATTAAAGCTTGAAAGAGAGATTCCTGTAATTCTATGTAAGTTCAAGCGTATATTTCCTCCTAACTTTTTTGACTCGATGTAACATCTACCTATCCACTTGGCTTATGAAGCAATGATAGTAGGTCTGGTACAAAACAAGTGGATGTATCCATTTGAGAGGTTGGTATTTGATGTTAATATATAAAGCGTCTTCCATTTCTATATAATGGATTATGCAATAATAACCTTTTCCTTATTGTTAATACCTTTGCAAGCTTAAAAATAATGTGAAAAATAAGGCGAAAGTGGAAGGTCCTATTTGTAATGCATATTTAGTTGAAGAAGCATCATCCTTTTGTTCACATTATTTTGAGCCTCATGTTAACACGTGACATCAAAAAGTGGTGTTTGCATTAAGGGCTATGTAGTAAATGGCTTTAAATTTCACACTCTAAGCCATGGATAAACTAATGTAACCATGAATAGTGGCGTTTGCATTAAGGGCTCAAATTATAGTACAAATGAGAGCGACTACTATGGTCAAAACACAGAAGTTATACGGTTGGAGTATCTTGGATTACCAATTAAGAGGACAATGTTATTTAATTGTGATTAGGTTAATCCGACACCAAATGCAGGAACAAAAGTGCATAAATAATATAAGCTTATTGAAGTGAACCATAAAAGAAGATTTAATAAGTATGAACAATTTGTTCTAGCTGCACAAGTGAGTTAAGTAAATTATACCAATTACCTAAGCTTAAAACGTGACAAGATTGACTGGTGGGTTGTGTGTAAAATAAAAGCTAAGTCTGTAATTGAAATTCCTGAATCAACTAGTACAACATCTCCATCATTTGTTGCACCATTTCAAGAAGATGAAATGAATGTTCAATCAATTGAAATTATGGTTGATGAAGAACTTAGTCCTTTGAATGATCCAGATGATTCTCTAATGGAAATTGATGATGTGGATGTTGAAGATGAAGATGAGGTAGAATATGAATCAGAATCAGATGATACATTCATCAAGGAAGATCAATATGATGATAATGATAGTGAATAAAGGTAGTTATGATAATTTATATTGGCTAGATATGTGGACAATTAGCATTGCTTATTTTTTGTTAAAATATTATTTTTTAGTAAGCAGATAAATAATATTTTGGTTTAGTTTTTATGCTAGCAAACATCTATAATTGTTATTTCATGCTTTTGTTTCTGTTTTAGAGGCCTTGCAAGTTTTATTTTTGAAAGGATGGTTTAATAATTAAGGTAGGACTAATCAAAGGGTTTGCCTCATGATGAGACTTAAATGTGATCAAGAGTTGTGATAAGTTGGTAAACTTTGGTTTTCAGTTAACTGCTTTAGATCTTTGAAGCCTCCATTATAGTATATTGAAAATAATAAAAAATGGGGTCTGTCTATTTATCTCTGTTTCTTTTGTGGGTCATTTGTTCTCTTATTCAATCAACAAGAACAAAGAATCAATTCCCATCGTAGCAGCAATGTTACTTGTTACTTTTTATTTCCAATTCCCATTAGTTATTTATTTATGTTATTTATTTATTTACATATATGGCTCTGTATATGTCTATTTAATTTCTAGTGCAGCTCATATTCTAGGTTATATATATATATATATATATATATATAATCAATTCCCATTATAGCAGCCTTTTTACTTGTTACTTGGTAGGATTTATTTTCAATATCCTGGTTTGTTAATTTTATTTTATTTCAGATTCTTTTACATATGTGGCTCTGTATATGTCTATTTAATTTTTAGTGCAACTCATATTCTAGGTTATATATATATAGTCAATTCCCATTATAGCAGCCTTTTTACTTGTTACTTGGTACGATTTATTTTCAATATCCTAGTTTGTTAATTTTTTTTATTTTATTTCTGGTTCTTTTACATATGTGGCTCTATATATGTATATTTAATTTATGGTGCAGCTCATATTCTAGTTAGCATCTTTACTTGTTACTTGGTAGGATTTATTTTCAATATCTTAGTTTGTTAATTTTTGTATTTTATTTCTAGTTCTTTTACATATGTGGCTCTGTATATGTCTATTTAATTTCTAGTGCAGCTCATATTCTAGGATATATATATATATATATATGCAACTCATTTTTTTCCACACTATCATTTATCCGGTGTGTTTAGTTTTCTGGATGTGGGTTTGAGTGTAATTGTTTATTTCCTTCGTGTTGTATATGTTTATATATGCTAATCATGTTTTCTACACTTCCATTTATCAGGTTCTATTACTTTTTTGTGCAATTATGAGAGGAGGCAATCGATTTGCAAGGGTGCTCCAAATAGAGGTGGAGGAAAGAGTGCTCGTCAAATTACCCATTCAACACCAGCTACCACTCAACACATTTCAACACCTCTCACCACTAAATCTATTGATGTAGCACCTCCCATCAATTCAACGCCTCCAACAACTCAACATAATCCAACACCTCAAGCAGCTCAGTATAATTCAGCTTCTCCAACCACTCAACATAATCCAGTACCTCTAACCACCCAACAAAATGCAACACCTCTAGCCACTCGATCTACTAATGCTCCTAGGGAACCCTCACAACACACATCTATTGCATCTACTCCAAATGAGAATGATAATGCCCATTCCCCAACCTCGATGCCCTCAACAAATGTAGCTAGTGCTTCAACAACAATATGGACTCATACCAAACGATGCATTACAGTCACTAATGATGAGTATGTATTAATAGTTATGTATTCTAAGAGAAGCACTATTATTTTGAATTGTTCTATGTGTAGTTTCTAGGTGTTGAATTAAAAATTTATTTGTGATTATTTCTTTTGTAGGTTGGATCCACCCGGTGCTTGTGCTCATCAGATCACATTGATTTTTAAGCAAAAAATTCATGAAGAAGGACACTCTTAGAAGAATCTACCAAAAGAAAGATTGCAATTATATTGGGAAGAATTTCAGGTAAGAGTTCCTTTTTTTGGAGTGCTGGTGTTATTATTTTGTATACATTAAGATGGCAATAAATAATAAATAATATATACGCCAAATAATTGTGCTTTTTTCAAGATTATTCAATGGACACATGTGTCTCTATCCCTTGTACAAGTAAAGCATTATACCTATGACTAATTTGCCCAAAGTTGGTGTAACCCATACTACTTCTTTGGAACATACCATTTAAGATACATATCTTAATTACTGAAGCAAACAAAAAATCAAAGAGTTTTGTGCTCCTCAATATCTTTTTATTTCACACACTAAATTTTCCATTGATTTCAGGTCACTATCTAAATTGTTAAATGCTCTTCCATCACTTCTATAGGATTTTTTATGTATATAGTAAAATTTTAGTCCAAAAATTAGTTGGCTTGGTAAGTGATTTTCTCCCCATTATTTAATGAGTTTAAAAATTCAAAGATAAAAGAATTTGCTAGCAAAATATGCTTATTTATTTTCTACTTAACATGATTCTAAGTTTAATCTATAAACATGACTAATACACTATTTGTTAAATGCCTACTGGGCATGTAGTATGGGGAACTCCAACTTGCATTTTCTGAAATTGATTATACAGTGGATTTAATTAGATATGACTAGAAAAGTATCTCTCCCTAGGACTTGGCTAGAGCCAAACTATTTGGCTAAAATGGTAACTAGTATGAATATTAATAATATGTAATTGAAGAAAAAAAATAGCCAAAAAGAAAACACCCACCAATAGACTGATCAACACAGTCTATTTATTCAAATAATTGGTCAAGTATGGCAGACTCAACATTGTCTATTTCCTATACTAAGTCAATTATGGCATAATTTGGGATAGAACATTAGACTGGAAAACCACATGTGACCAATCGAATAATTGGTGCCAAATGATGTTGTTTGTCTACTCTCTTTGTTTCTTTGTTTTCTTTTATTCTTTTCTTTTTTTAGCTTTCCTATTTTTTGTGTTAAATTAAATGATGATTGCCCTTTTAAAGATTTGTTCTTTTATTGGATTTTATGGGTATCGTCCTAGTTAGCTTGAGTCTGTAAGTTAGATGAGTTACTACTGGTTAAGAGGCTTGTGTCATGGGGTCAGAGTTTCAGCGCAGGGACGATCCCCGTGCGGCACCTTAGACCTCCCGCATGCCTAAGGTTAAGCCTTGATCCATCTCCGATGCTCACTGGTTTCGCCCTCCCATGGGCTCATCAGGGAAGCGGGGACAGCTCCCGACCAGTGTGGTGCCTGGATGGCACGCCCATCCGAAGATTAGACGACCACCTATGACACGTACTCACACCCTTACGCCGCCCCACATCCCACGTTAAGTCCAACCAGCAAGTATCTCGCGCAGTCCTGCGTGTCACGACTAACGGTCCGTGACATTCTCCCCCACTCAATTCATGCATGTCCTCGTGCATGTCGAGGAAGACTCCTTCCCTTTCTTCTTAGTTGGCTAGAATTTTTGTGCGCAATTCCCTGCCTACTCGCCTTCGTGTGTTTGAGGCTACGATCCACTTGCAACTACCCCCGCTGCTTAGGGTGTGCCAGCGCAGATACGAGCGCTTGGCGAACTTTCGCTGCGGCTTTCTGCCTACTTGTCCTCGTCTCAATCTCTTTATAGAGGACCCACTTGCGAACACCCCTGCCCACATAAGGGTGCGAGCATCCTCGCTCGTCCATATCCTCGGGACCCGCCAGCGTGGTAAGAGCGCTTGGCCAACACACAGCTAGCACACATCCGGCTCTGATACCATTTTTCACGGGGTTAGAGTTTCAGCGCAGGGACGATCCCCGTGCGGCACCTTAGACCTCCCGCATGCCTAAGGTTAAGCCTTGATCCATCTCCGATGCTCATTGGTTTCGCCCTCCCATGGGCTCATCAGAGAAGCGGGGACAGCTCCCGACCAGTGTGGTGCCTGGATGGCACACCCATCCGAAGATTAGACGACCACCTATGACACGTACTCACACCTTTACGCTGCCCCACATCCCACGTTAAGTCCAACCAGCAAGCATCTCACGCAATCCTGCGTGTCACGACTAACGGTCCGTGACACTTGGCCCATTTAAAATCAGGCAATCTAAATAGATTCCTGTGACTTGGGGCAAATATCAAAGAATGCTATAACTAAACTCTTTCACTTATAGTGCAGACTCTTTAGTGGGAACTAGGAACACAAGGAAAACATGTTTTCTTGACAGGTCTCACATGGGGGTTGAACACCAACAGGACAAGGACCTAATATTGTTAATGCTAACAGGTATATGATAAATGCTAACAGGTTTACCTTTTGAACACATAGGTCCACCTTCAACCCCACCATCCTTCATGTGGGATTGCTAGCTAGAGAGTTACCATGCTAAATTTGAAGAAATCAGATCCAAAATGGGAAAGAAGGATGGATATGAATTCCAAAGCTCCATAGTGCACAAAGATTCTACATCTGCACCATATATGTTATCCATACAATTGAAACAGACTCTGAAACATAAGAAATAAGGACATTAAGCTGCATTTCTAATAAATGTAAGGTTAGTTGCATGTGAGGGCTAGCAATATATACATATAAATAGCAGCCACATAAAAGCTGCATCATGATTAATCTATATTTGATTTTCAATTTTGTAAGTTGTGATGTAAGGCCTTTTGTAAGTTTTATATTTGGGTTTACATACAAGAATTACAGCTGCATTAATACATGTTATACGTGGTTGATTTTAATTTATATTTAGATAACATTAAATAAGTTGTTAGCTGTAAACAATCTGTTGTATTTTATGGTGTTAGTTAGCAATACATTGGGGCAACTATTTTGCATAAATAATGATCAATAGTGGTATTTTATAGAAACATTTTACATAGGAGGAGGAAATTACAAACTTTGTGTATGTAGGCATGGGAATTAAAGGCCAAAGAGTGCTATCGAAGCTTGATGCACAAGATTAGGCATGGCATTGAAAAGTCTGTGCACATTACAGAAGACATTTGGCAAAAGTGGTCCACAGTTTAGATTGATCCTGCATATAAAAAACTATGTGAACAATATTCAAAGAATCGACGTAGCGAGACAGGTGGCCCTGGCTCAGGTGTTGCTCGCCATACAGGTGGCTCTTTATCCCATTCTTAACATAGGAAAAGATTGGTGAGTTTTTATTTATATATTTAAGCTATTAATTATAAGCTGCATAATCTGCATAATCTCTTCAAACTTGCTTATTTGAGTAATACCAAACTAATAAAATTTATGGTAATTTTTAGCTATTAAATAGTATGCTTAATGTTTAAGAATTCTCTATTTTCTACTGTCATTTTAAACCTTTGTTGGTATTGTTTTATGGTATATTTTTTATTTAGGCAATGTCATTAGGATGAGATCCTCATCCATTCGAGCTTTTTATGAAGACAGATACAAAAAAGGGTACATTAGAATTAATAGAAGCAAAGTCCAAGCAAATTCATGTAAATATACTTCTCTTTCCCTTTTAACTTTTGTTATTTATATTACTTGATTTGTTTTGAATGTTTTTATTCTTCATAATTTTAGGATAGGTACTTGGCTCTTAAGGAGAACTTGTCTCAAATAGATGAGGAATCTAGTGAGCCCTATGATGTAGATGAAACTGAATTGTACTTAGAGGCTGTAGGGGGGCTGAAAAAGCAATGAATTTATAGGCTTGGCTCTCAAGCATCTAGTATTTACTCTCATTATAGTTTTAGCTCAGCATCTACATCTAGTCGAGCACAACAAAAAGCATTAGAGGAAGAGATTCGTCAATTACATGAAATAGTTGCTACACAACAAACACAATTACAACAACAACAGACATAAATACAGGAGTAGATGCAAGAGTAGATACGATCGATGCAAGAAGAGATGAGGAAGATGTGTGCAGAGTTCTCTGGTTCCCATACTCAAAACCCCAATGCAGCTGTTCATTCTAGTCGTCGGACTTAGTTTTTTTTTTTTATTTCAAATACTCTAGTTGTCTTTTATTTTATAAAAAAAATACACTTTAAATATTAACTTTGGTTATTGTATGGAGATTATGTAAAACTATTTTAATTTTATGCAAATGTATTTTTCATTAATAATTAGTTATGGTTGTTAAAGCTAATGAATAATATATCATCTAAACTGATTTAGTCAGTTATTTAACAGAAAATTCAAACATTTAAAGAAAAATAAAATTTGAAAATTAAAAATGGATCGTAAAATCTATTTTTAAAGTAGAAACGAACTTCAAAATATGTTTCTAATTTAGAAATAGATGCAAGATATCCGTTTTTAAATATAGAGTCCAACACCTTACAATTTGAAACAAAAATATTAAACCGTTTCTAAATTAGAAACGGAATGTATTAAACCGTTTCTAAATTAGAAATAGAAAATTTAAATTCGTTTCTAAATTTAGGGATGTCAACTTTTTAAAATAGAAACGAAATTCAGTAAACCGTTTCTAACTCTATTCCGTTTCTAAACTAGAAATGAAAATATACCGTTGCCATTCTGTTTCTAATTAGAAACGGAAACTAAAATTGTGTTTCTAATTTTATTTACAACGAGGGTTTTAACAACTGCGCATGTCTGTTTCTAAATCTGTTTCTATTCAGATTAAAATCGATTTTCTTAATTTTAGAAATGGATTTTTCCATTTCTAAACTGTATTTTTCTTGTAGTGTTTGTCCTTATCTTCTTTCTCTTCAACTCACCTAATTAGCTTATTAATTTCTTTTAAATCAAAAGAAGGATTATGTTATTTGACAATGAATAATTCTGCACCCTTCAATAAACATTAGCATTCTGAATTGTAAAATCTAAAAATCAATAAAAATGTGTTTATGGTGTGAGCTAAATTCTATCGAAGAAAAACAAAACACCAGAAAAATCAATAACACTTTATAGGCACAAAACGTCTAAAGCATTAACAAACTAAAAAGCAAGGAAAAGAACACTAAATAAACACATTTGAAGAAAAATAATTTGCATAACATAAATCACCAGCAGAAATTCCATAACAGAACTAAAGGCTCATTGAATGAGTCCTCATTATCTGCATAACAGTCGTAAATCACACTGCAAAATAGAAGCTCACTGAGTCTTCACTATATTCATAACTTAAATAAAATAGCAAAATAGAAGCTCAATAATATGCATCTAACGGATGAATTTATGTATGTGAGGCACATCCATCGGCGTTGTTAGATGGATCTTGGAGAAAAGTGGGTATCAATTAGTGTGGAATTAGTGTTAGGGAGGTCTGTTGGGCAGTCAGAGCTAGGGTTGATGGCAGAGGTGGAGTAGCGGATGTTATATCCATATACATCATCTCTGCCATTACTTTCCACCTCCTCTTCTCTTTTTTCCTCTGTCGTGATCACCGTGTTTTGCTTGGCCTTATTCCAGCCATCCACAACCTAGACGCAATGCTAATTTCTGCTTTCATTTTCATCGGCATGCTTCTCTCCACAGCTGCAGAATCTATGACACATATTGGTTTCCCACTCGGCATAAGACCCACCGACAGAGTTTTCTTCTGTTTCCCACTTGGCATTAGACCTACCTGTATTCCAATTGAGTTGCTTTTCATGTAAATTCTTTCTTCAACTTCGATTCTAATGAAGCGAACAATTCATTATATTAGTCTTTGCATGAAGTACCAAACTGATTCATGTATACTGAATTTGCTAGGGTTTTTGGTTAAAAAAAATTTCACTTTGGAGATATCAAATTTTTGATGAACTTTGCTTTGCAGACAAAAAACGATGTTAATAGGGAAACTACTTTAAATTTAGTTTACTTTTACCCTAAACACATTAATGACATGTCATCCAAGTCATACTATAAATCCTAGTCTTGCTGTCTTATAAGACTGACGTGTCATCCTTATCAGTGTATTTGTAAAACACGCGCTATAGCGAGATACGTAATCTCCTGATAGGTGTTTATATATGAGGTGAGTATATATGAGGTGATAAGCAAGATCAGGTGTTAAATTGGGAAAAATCAAAATTTAGGCGTCAAAGTGACAAGTTGGTGTAAGTTCAAGTGTCTGCGGACGTATTATGCCTTTAACAAAATGTTAAAAGCAATCAAATGGTACCTCCAGTCTAATAACATTTTGAAGTGTAAAATTTAATTTTTGTTGAACCGCCTTTTGTTGTGCAATTCGTTATAAAATTCAATTTTTGTCAAACCGTCTTCTGTTGTGCAGTCCATCAAAATCTAACTTAAGACATCTCTCCCCACTCTTCTTGTTGAACCTTGAGGGGTAAAACAATTATTTTTTATGGCCACAACTAGTTAAGTAAAATTATATTTAACATGTGTACTTGAGTGTTTATATTCAGCTCAATTAAATTTGCTATAATCAGATGTGGCACAAGCAGTAATTAATGAATCATGACTGTGACAAAAGGAAAAAATGAAGATCGAATTTTTGTGGTAAAAGCGGAAGTGTTTTGGTGAGAAAAGATGGAAATCTTGATTTTAGGTGATCACAAGTGAATTCCAATCATCACAAAAAAATTTCTTGCAAAATTACAAAAAAATTAAATTTGTAATTTTGGAAAAATTCCAGTAACCAGTCACAATCAATGTCATGATCATGAAAAATGATCATGATGGATTATCACCACCAGAGTCATGATCATGAAGCACGAAAATTCAAAATTCTGTCTTAGCGCCCTCCGATTGTCATGATCATGACAAATTCTTCATGATCATGACAATATCGCAGACCTGCTACTTATTTGGGTGGTTTCAATGGCTCTATTTGCATTTAATGCACCTCCAACAACTATTTTCTTCTATGAGGACACAAATACAAGTCATTTTTCAGCTGGAGAAAATTAATGAAGTTGAGAAAAAAAATTTAGAGCAACATTTGAGCTTTCAATCTTGAAATCAATTCTTCAACCATCCAAATCTTCATATTTAATTCTTGTAATTTTTATCTATCTCAGAGTGTTCTTGCGTGTGGGTTGGTGGGTGTTTAATTCCTTCATTCAATAGCTCAATAATGGGATTAAGTGAGTTGGGGTAGGGTTTTAAATACTTGTAAGCTAAGAGGATTATTTTTAGCAAGTGGGTTAGAGTGTGAGCCTTAGAAAAACATTTGGGTAGATTTGTTTAAGCTTGTAAGAGTTTGATATACACCATTGAAGTAGATTGACAGTGGATTAAAATTCTCAACAAGTGGTTGAGGAGAGGAGTAGGCTTTGAGGGCCGAACCTCTATAAATCCTTAAGTTTTTATTGCTCTTCTACTTCATCTTTTTCAGCTCTTACTCTGTTTTTTGGTTTACTCTTGGGTGGAAAATCAAAATTACCCATATTATTTAAAAAGCCAATTCACCCCCCTTCTTGGCACTTGTGGAATTACATTTGGTATCAGAGCATTAGTCTTCCTTCTTGAAGATTTAACTATCTTGGAGAAATGATCATGGCCTCCGCAAGTCAAGTTGTTGTCGCCCCGAAGTTCATGGTCCTAACTACACAAGACCTCCATTCTTTGATGGCACCGATTATGCATGTTGGACAAATAAAATGGAGATGTTCTTGGATAGTGAATGAGTCAATTTATGGGACATTATTGAAGAAGGTTAGTGTGATACCTGTTAAGGATGTCTAACATACATTGTATGCATATGACTATTACATAATACGTCCATTAAATAACTAACTTTAACTCACAATATTAAGTAGTTCACATCCTTTTTATATTATACACACACAATACGCTAGCCTTAATACAAGATTGCAAAATTCACTGGGCATCTCATGTTCAAGAAAATCTAAGGACGACCTCCTACTGACCCACCTAACACAATGCTAGTGTAACTTATGCAAATGTTTCTTCAAGATCGATTACAGTTCTTCTAATCCTGAAAACATTGCAAAGGAGTGAGCCTGCAACTCAGCAAATGAAGAAGATAACATTCTATGAAAAATAACACATTCAAGCATGTAGCATTATCAATTATCAATCCATTCATTTTTTAACTATGAATTTTTAGTATGTACATAATTGTAATAGCATAATTTTTAGTATGTTAGTCCTGTCATAATTTTGTACAACATATTTCTTTAGCCTTTATACAGCTTATTAAAGGGATTCCGTAATGCAGACAACATAGCTATAATCATAGTGATTTCTTTTGGACAGTAATGAACATATAGCATGTACAAAATCGTAATAGTATATTATTTTCTTCTGGACAACAATGTACTTGTGAATTACATGTAATTAAATTTTTTTTTTATCATGGATCCCTATATGCACGCGGCCTTGCCATAATCTTTTACCAATTGTATTTCTTTTTTTTTTTTCTTTTTTTAAGCCATTTTATGGTATATAAAGGGGATTCCATATCGCACACAGCCCTGCCTCATTCACAAGTAGCATTGCATCCTTATATTCATCTAATCATATTTTTTTATATTTACATATACATCAAGAGTTCATCACATTGTTACTGCAATTTATTCAACTCTTCATCAACTAAATACATCACATATCACTCCATAAAGCAAATTAATATCTCCCCCATAATATATAAGAAAATAATAATATACCAAAAATATACCAAAATTTACCATATTTCAAAATGGCAGAATTGATAGTGCAAATTCAAAAATACACCAAAAATTTCACATTATGAATATCAAATCCATATTCTCTAGATATATATTATTATAAGTCTAGATTAATTTTTAATTGATTTCACATCAATTGGATATGTATAGAAAGAGAAACATAAAAAACATTCCACCATGGTCAAACTTTCAATAAAATTAAGCAACAAAAAGTATTGCCCAAATTGGAAATCAAGAAAGCAAAATTAAGTTTCCTCTATTTCTGTTAATTTTGTAAATCACATCCCAAAGTTTTTATAGGATCAAACAACGCTCCATTTTGAGGTATAAGACTTTAGATACAGCTCAAACAATTCTGCTATTCTCTACTGAATAGGGCACCCGAATTTCAGCAAAACTCGTTCACATGTACAATCTCATCTCAACAACAATCAACCATCAACACAATAATCAAATATTACAATAATAAAAATTCAACATATACCAATTATAATACACATATTTCTCCTATCTAATCAACTTAACAAATAAATTTATAATTATTTATTTTAAGTATTATATTTATATAGAACATTAAGTTGTTTACTTACCTTTATTGCTTCCTTCACTTTCCTTGTATTTAGTTGTGTGTCAGCCTCTTTTCCATTTATTTTAGCTAAAATAGATCATAATTCACTTTCTTTAAACACCTAAAAAAATAATAGAACCTCATCTAGCATGATAACATCATTAAATTACCTAAGCATGTAAGGCTACCAACTATAATAGATTTAATAGGGTGAATTTAAAAATTTTTCCAAAATTCTATACAATTAACCTTAAGATGAAACTTTCTAGATCACTTACCCTATGTGTCAAAGTAATTTAAAATTAATTTTGTTTCAATTGGAGGAGTATAGAGAAAGAACCCTAAGAAATAATCTACCATACTCAAATTATCAATAGAATTTGAGCAATAAATTTTTTTGTACCAAATAACCATCGAAACAATAGAATTAGTTTTCCTAATTTCTATAAGTTTTGTAGTAGACATCTCAAATTTTCTTTAGGGGCAAACAACACATAATTCAGAGTTACAAAACTCAAGTTACAAGTTAAACAATATTATTGTTCATACATGATTCAAACTTTATACTCCTCTCTTCTTCTTTTTTCTTCTTCTTCCTTTTTTCTGATTTATATCTGGAAGCTCTCTTTTTATTATTATTATTATTAGATGGCTACCACCTACCTCAAATTCTAGCACCTTCCATTGTTATCACTTATTTATTTATTTATTTCTATTTTATTTTTATTTTTATTTTTGAAACAATCAAGTGTATAATTTTTTTTTCCTTTGCCACATAATCAAATTCTAGAAAAATCTTTGTGTATATATATATATATAATAATAATAAATAACTAAACCAATTTAAGTCCTTTATTTTTACCATTAACCAATTTATACTATTAACTTTCTAATTCTTATTATGGACTTAATTGTAAACATTTATAATCTTCTCCTATTTAACATTGGAATTAATACCACACATATCTCATGTCTTAATCCCTTTTATTCTTATAATTTCCCTCATTTTGAGTACCATCAAAATCCAAAAATTTTGAGTACAAGTCATGGCTAGACTCGTTATACTAGTTTAACTATATATACGAGCTTATACTTAAATTCAATCATTATGCATAGTGAATGTAAATGTACCTATAGTTAGGGTACAAGTGTTACAATTCTTCCCCCCTAAGAAGAATTTCATCCTCGAAATTCTGTGGAGTCTCACCACAATTAGTCTATAATGGAAATCACCAATGTTAAATATTGTTATCTCATATTTTCTTTTCTTATGCCGATTCTTCTAAACCACTTTAACAATGAAAGTCATTTTATTTCATAATACATTGTAATCTCTAACTATATAGTCCTTATACACATTCATACATGTTACATGCTATAAAATTCCTTAAAGTAATATAGACAATTATTACTGCATTTATAAAAATAACTTCCAAAAATCATTCCTTATGAGGTTTGACATATCTGAAATTCTGAAGTCTTCACCATGGTTATCACCACGAACCTTACTAATAAACTAATCCTAGCTTTACTGATCCTTACCTCAAAATAAGTCAAATTTTAACTCTAAACCATATACGATGATATGAACAAGAACATTGACTATGTAATACATCAATATTCTCAACCGATAGAATATTAAATCATCAACTATTGTCCATAAAATTTCTATTTCCTTCAAAGTGGAATACCCTCGAAATATCATATAGACTTTCAAAATGATATTTTAGAATATCACTTTTAACTCTATCTCATTTTTTTATCCCGTTTCAACTCCTATATTATAATATAAAATTCTACTACACCATTGAACATATATAGTTCCATCCACTAATAAATGTGGGTTTTCAAGTAGACTCAGTATTATCTTTAATGTCTTTCAACTATATTCATAACTACCTTAAAATTCTCAATCATACTATTTCTAAGAATAATCAACCTTTAAATATTACTTCTAGTCTCACGAGTTATTTTCTTATAAATGATTTCTACTAACACCTTAGCTTTTATCACAATTCATTCATGTATCTCATAATGTAATAAATCGAATTACACTATTAAATAAAAATTCTACTCATTTCTCTTATGCTTTCCTCGAATTTTACCTTTCTATGAAATTCATAAATTTTCTTATATACTTCTTTCATGATAAATTTTTTTCTTAACAATAATTCCTCCCTTAGGATGACTAGCACCATTTAAACTACGTTATCGTTCCATAAGATCAATAAGCTAAATCCTTCATTCGGCCTTCTAAGACTATACCTTTACCTTCCTTGAGCAAGTTGGAATCTCAAATTTTATTTGCTATTCAACATGCTTGTCCATGTAACTACCATTCTACTATGCATATATCTCGTATAATCTATAAATTTTGTACTTACTACTACATATCAGTCCTTTTTACCATTTGGTACTAACAAGTAACATTAACTTCTCTTTATTCTTTATTTATTATTTTTTTTTGCATTTGATTACACCATGTGATAAGTTCAAGCATCCTAGTGTGTTTCATTTCTTATACAACCTTTCATACATCCATTTTTCTCTTGATGAAATACACACTCTCTTAATACATAAATATATTTATAATTTCCATAAAAGATATTTGGATAAACTACTTCTAGTTTAACATCATTTTTTATCACAGTTTAACTCTTATATCCTTAAATAAAATAAATTAATATGCTACTTTATTAAATAAGAATTCAACTCACTACCAGCAGGAAGTGCTTATATTTCTATTATCATCCACAAAATTTATCAACTATAACCATATTTTGATTTCAAATCCTCAAATAATCAAATTCTCAAATATTATTCTATTTCTAAATTTTTTCTTATTTCATAAATTATTCATATTAGCACTTCAACCTTCACTGCAAATCATCTATATATGCAAGATGAAATAAGTCAAATTTAACTCTATTAAATACAAATTCCGTCTCTAACATGCACACAACTCCATAGATTCATTATCAATCCCATATTTTAAACCATAATCATATTAAGATCTTATATCCTTATTACTAAATTCTCTAAGATAGTCAATCTTTGTGGTGTTTTTTCATTCTTATTCTACAAATAATTTAGAATCAATTAAACCTAAGCTCTAATATAAGGATGTCATTCGATATGGTGCAGTTAATATTGGTGCTACCCCTAGTATAATTTCTATCTCAAAGTCAGTCTCTCGATGTGGAGGTGAATTTGCCAGATCTTCTAGAAATACATTTGCAAATTCCTTCATTACTAGAACATCCATTACTCCTAGACTAACTTTAGACACATCCACCACATTAGCCAAATAAGCTTCACACCCTTTTTTAATCAAATGGAAAGTGGCAATAGCCGAAATAAAATAGTAATTCACCTCAAAATCTTATAGAATACACATTACCAGTCAAACTATAACTCATCCATCACATGCTCACACCCATCTTAATCACACAATTTCATGGAAGAATTCAATCGATACTTATACTCACCTTTTAGTTGTCAATCACTTTATGGACAACTTATATCACCTTCTTGAGCTTTACCAATGCTTTGAGATCCTAAAATATGACATAAATTTGATAAAGAATATACCTACAATGAGTGTTTATGCTTAGTAAATAATTAGGAAATGTTCTATATATGTAAGCCTAACATTTATGCATATTTCTTTCTTGCTGGACAGCTTGACCTTGCTAAACTTAAGAGTGAATAACTCTCATCACATAATTCCAAATTACTTAATTTTTTTTACAAAAATAAACACACATGGCTAGAACATATCTAAAAATTAGCACAATATAGGTTTGTACAATTAATGGTGAAATTTTGAATCCAGACCTGTGTTTTGCACAAAAACAACTCAAGCATGTCACTTTAAGTTTGGAATTTATCAAGTTATACAAGTCCAATTGAAAAAAACTATTCCAAGAACTTTATTAACACATAAAGGAATAACTTTCATGTTTTATACTTAATTTAATTTAGCCTCTAAGGCCCTCATATTATCTAGGAAAAATCAGACTACTTGCAGACATAGGCCTCTGAGGAGCTAATCAATATTGCATCTCTATATTTCATCCTTTTCTTTTCTTTTATTTATTTTCATTTGATTTCTATTATTTGTTTTTTTATTATTTTATTATAATCATTTTTTTTTATTTTTTGTTTGGTTTCTTTAATGATGGTGGTGGAAACATTATATGCCTTGGAGATGAGATTGAATGGATTAAATCTATGAAGGTCCATGGAATGCCATGGATTAATCCATGTCAAAATCACGTAGTTTTAGATTTGTTTTATGTGTTTTAGTGGTATTTACATTGTGTATTTATTTTTGATTTTTTGGGCATGTAACTATTATTGTACGTAGGATTGTAATAGCCCCATTAGTGGGAATATAATGGAATTTTAATTTCCTGCACTTAAAAATCAATTAGTAAATTAGGTCAATTTGGTAAAACCTTAATTAAAATCAATGGTGGTTTTAGTTAATTAGGATGTATGGAATTAAATTAGGGTTAGAGATCATTACTTGCTTTTGTATGTTTATTCATTTATTTGGGCTTTTGTTTTATTTTTTTTTTCTTTTTATTCAATTTGGGCTCCAAGCCCACATGTAGGTCTAACTCACTAATAAAATAAACTTTTAAATTTAAATTTAGATTTAATTAACTTTAAAGTTAATTTAGGCCTATTAGGTTAATTTAGATTTTAGGCCCACTTTTAGTTAAATAAAATTAACTTAGACTTAGCTCGGCCCATTAATAAAGCCTTCTTCATAATCTGTAGACTTAAGATCATTTCATTTAATTAAAATTAATTAGAATTAAGCCCACTAATTCATTTATTTTCCTTTTAAAATTTAATAGACTTAGGCCCATTTTCTTTAAAATTAAAATAAATAGATTTAGGCTCACTAATCATTAAAATGTAGGCCCACTTTTAGTTCCATTTCACTTGTAAATAAAATATGTAGATTTAGTTAACTTAAATTAAAATTAAATGTAGTTTAGATTTAGGGACGCTACAACTTGAATGCATTTCTTATGTGTTTTTTCATGGATTGGTTGCCTTAGGGTTAGATGGATGTTCAATTAGGGTTTAATGAATTGCATGTAATTAGGGAATAAGATAATAATTCATAAAATAATTCTAAATGAACACAAGACTAAAAGAAGTTGGTATTCCGTATCCATAACTCCTGGTTGTGGTGCTAGCTTTTATTAGAGAATCGAGTTACCACTATTTTTGATTTGTCCCAGTTATTACCCTGAGTGGCGACTCCTCATCTCCATGCCATGTCTTTATGACAGTGGTTAGTATGTTCCCTAGAACCTTGAGCTTAAACAGTGTCGCGGTTGCAATAAACTTGGGCGCGCGCTAAACCCCGCTGTCTACAGTGGCGACTCGACTGGGGATAAGAGATACTGATTCTACTTGTGTTCCTTAGAATTATTTTATTAATTATTATTTTATTCTTGCATTCATTTTTGCATGTCCCTATTAGCCGATGGCGTTTGTTTATGATCCCTTGATTGCATTAGCTTCTTGGGATTGTAAATTGGCTAACCATCACTCTTAGCCTTAACTCGATTCAAGAGAGATTACCAGGCTTATCTGATCAGAATCTGTAACCTCATCTGATCAGAATATGTAACCTAAGTCCTAAAAGGGGTAGTCTTCTCTCGAGTTGGCAAGGGATGTCAGGCCCCTCTGACCTTGGCCTGTAACTCAAGTCTTAAAGGAGGGCATCTTACTAAGGGAACCTTGACCTTTTTCACCGGACTCAACTCATGTAGTGGCCTAGTAATTTCCCCTAGGATCTATCCTACTTGCTTGTGTATGTTGCCATGAGGTATTTCTATCTATAAAGGCCCAAACTCATACTTTAGAAACCCATTTAGGCTAATAAAGATTGGGCTACCCTTTTATACCTAGAAATGTTGTTTCTATGCTTTACTGCTTTGAGAGATTTGACATGCTCGTCGGTTCTTGATATCCCCTATTGATATTGAGGCCTAGACCAAAAATCCTAGGAAAAGAAACTCACCATTGAACACGTGTGTTGGAGGAATAAGGTTGGAAGGATGTATGTTGTATGCTTGATTTGATACTTGTATACTTGACTCAATACTTATTATTTGCTACTTGTTACATAGCACGTGCATCATGCATACATATAGTTCATGCATCATACTAACCCTTTATTTTTCAGCCATCATAGATTCATCTAGGTCTTCTTGTGTTTGGGAACGAAAAGGTGGCAGATTGATGAGGACTGATTCAAGCCCAAAGTCAATAGCCAAAGAGATCCTTCACAGTTTGGAAAAGAGCCCGATCAACCCACTTTACTTGGAAGCTACAACAACACCAATTACACAGACAGGAGAGATGGAACAAGGAAATTGGACCCTAGAGGACATCAAAGGAGCATTGATGGATGACATTAGAGCAATGATGCAAGATGAACTAAGACAAGCCCTAGCTGGGTTAATGCCACTTACTGCTGCACCTGCACTCACTACTGCTGCACCTCCTGTTGCTGCCAATCCACCAGTTGTAGATGCACCACTTGATAATGTTGGGGGGCAACCAATGAATGCAGCTAGGAATGCACCAAATGCTGAAGTGAAATTGGAGGATGTTGAGAACTACATGATTGAGAAAGCAAAGAGGGAATCACTTGAGCAAGTTCAAGAGTTAAAATCTAAGTAGATGAAAGCACTGACTCAGAAGATGTCCGAGATGGAAGAATTGATGAGAGGATAGGGTATGGGATACTCGTTTGATTTTGATGATATGATGCAATTTGAGGAAGATAAGCTTCCCGATAAGTTCAAGATGTCACAGCTGCAGAAATTTGATGGAGCTGGAGACCCAAGGATCTACCTTAGTCAATAGATAACTACTATAAGCACCACAAAGGCTCCTCTATCTGTAGTTACCAAGCTGTTTGTACTATCTTTGGAGGGTATGACTATAAATTGGTATCATGGGTTAGAGAAGTCTATCTGAGCTGATTGGAGAGAATTGTGTACTGCTTTTCTGAAACAATATGATCATAATACCAAGCTTGAGGTGTCTATCAAAGATTTGGAATTGACTAAGCAGAAGACCAATGAATCATTTTCTAATTTCCTGACTAGATTCATGAACAAGGCAGGATTAATGAAAAATAAGCTAGTGGAGAAGGATCAAGTTAGGATGATTGTTCGAAATGTATCACCTAATTTGGTTGAAAGCTTGCAAATGATGAACCCTAAGACATTTGTAGACCTTTATAACGATAGTTTGCAAGCTGAGGAGATTGAAAGTGAGAAAAAGAAGAGTGCTAAAAGCGCTAGAGCAAGAAACTACTCAACTGGGGGCACACAACAAGGAAATACCAGTCGGGCTGTGGAAGTGCATGCTGTCCAATAACCTAGAAGATTCTTAAATTTCAACCAACCCTTATTTAAATCCTAGACCGTTTGATCCAAAAAGGCCTCCTTAGACCCTTAACTATCTTTAAACCACCAAACCCAAACACCCTAGGCTATAACCCAAACAATTACTGCAAATTTCATCAAGGTGTTAGCCACTCCACAGATAACTGTACTTGCCTCAAACATGAAATCCAAAACCTTATAGACTCTAGAAAAATCACTAACCTTGAAAATCCAAACACTAGAAATAATCTTTTCCAAAACTACTGAAATGTTCCACCCTCAACTACCATGATGATTAATTTAGGAGTTAGTGAGGAAGAAGTACTAAGCTTCTTTGAGTACCTAGACCTTAAAACCAATGAGAATACTCATGATGCCTCCAAACAATCCCAGAGAGGAGTTGAAGATTTATTGGGCCAACCTTCTGGCAAGTTTGATTATAAAGTATTTTACTCCAAACCACCTTCTTATGATATCCCTATGGAATCAATTACACCTAGAGGATGGGGTGATGAATTTGGAAATGACAGTGAGCCAGTAAGTGAGAATAGTGAGAAATCTGAGGCTTTTAAGCAGCCACAACAAGGAGTTGAAGATTTGTTAGGACAGCCCTCAGGCAAGTTTTACTACAAAGTGTTTTACACTAAGCCATCTTCCAGTGACATACCCCTTGAAATAATAGTGCCTACTGGATGGGGAGATGAATTTGAAGAGGAGGACAAAGAAGGCTATAATGTGCGGATTGATAATGCAGAAGTGAACCATGGTCGCCGAGAATAGTTGCTACATCAGCCACCTAAAGGACAACCATCTTAAGACTTAGCTTCCCTAGAATTTAGAGTAGAAAATAAATTTTTTGTATTTTTTTTAATAAAATTTTAGTTTCTTTAGAACTTTTACTTTTTTGATCGATGATATGAATTTTGACCGTGCCTATTTTTGTAATGTGCATCCTAATGATATTGTGCATTTTGATACTGATTGCATATACATGTTTGACATAAATTCAATTTTAATTAGATTTATTCAGCATGGGCACAAATGAAAATTCAAAGAACATTCATATATCGCATGATATAACTTTTAAAAAGAGAAAAAATTTGAGAATAAGAAAAGGAAAAAAAAAAGAAAAAAAATGAATGAAAGGGTTAGCCAGGTAAAAATGAGAGAAAAATATTATATTAGAAAATTTTAGAAAGCCTAACTAATAACAAGAGTTGTATCATATAATATAATGAATGTTCTCATTTTTGCCCTAATGAATGAATAAAGTTGAATTTGAGTTTATTGTTCAAATATCACATATTCGTCTTTATCATATTACATAAGTATCTGAATGGAAACACAAAACATAATGAAAGCTAAAAATCAGAGCTATGAAATCATTATTTTTAGTTTTATTTTCTCTTTTTGTCACCCCTTTGTGATTTTGATTATAAAATCAAGTGTCTTTTTGTATCTAGAGAATTTAGGTGGCAACCCATACCTTGTAGTTATCCTCAATCATGGTGGCAACATCAAGCCTCATATTCTACTCAAGAGTTCTACGAAGCTATAAATTCCACTTTGACCAGCCTCTATTGAGAGCAAGACTAATGACGGCATAAAGGGAAAATATCAGAAACTGGGGGTAGAATGTAGCTCTAGAGGCAACTTGGGCTCAAAACAGTGAGTTTGCACTTAAAGACTTAAGATGAACATTGAAATATAGGAGTCAAGAGAAGAGTTTTGGAGGCAAAAAGAAAAAAGTGAACTACAAACAACAGACAATAGTTCATCCATATAGCAATCATCAGGCCAGGGACTTCATCAGCCAGCTGGTCAAAGGAACTACATCAGAAGCTTTAGCATCAGAAATACCAACCTTGAAGCATTCAAGGCTCAAATCTGCAAGTTGTTGACAAAGCACCTTGTTCTCACACTCTGGGCTACTAGCATAACTCTTCTGCACAGAAGACCTGTTAGGATCATGCGTATCATACATAACATGCATACACTTGCATACATCTATTGTGAAACGCTTATTTTTTGTCAAGATTACACAAATACTTCGCTACTAATATTCAAAATTAGTGTTGTAAAGTATAGAAAGTAATCAAGACGAGTGTCAAAGTCTAAAGGAGTGAAATAGGAAGGTTGATACTATCAAGATGAACCAGATGCTCAATGGGCCTATCTAACAGGGAGATATCATTGATGGTAGTACTCACAGAAGTTTCATCCTAGGCAACCTCAAGAGGAATACACTTTAAGAGGTGCACCTGAATGCAATTTTAACAGTCATAAAACAGCTTCAGCAGAGATAAAGCATCGAATTCAGCCTCTTTTAACTCATAATCTGAAGGTCTAACACATCAACAATGCAGCTATCGGCCAGAAAAGGGAATGCACTCTGAAACTCCTCTCATCATGAAATAAAATCCTCTAACTCCTAAACCACTTTTGTAGGGATGTCAAGAAGAGGAATGAAGCCCTTTTTATCATAGCATCAGTGAGGGTGATAGAAAGATAAACTTAGCTCTATGCCACGACTTCAAGGGCGAAGTATTAAGACGCTTGTGATCTAATACATCATCACAATTAAAGAGGGAAGAGTGCAAAAAATAATGTTGCATTTTGACAAAGTTTCTTTATCTACAAACAAACCAGACTAACTTATAGTATTTTGTGCAGGGAAAACAAAAGAGAAAGAAGAAAGAGAAAAGAACCAGCGTAACAGGTAAGAAGGAAAATGCCAATCGCTCATTAGAATACCACTTGTGGGACAAATATCCTAACAAATGCTCTTGGGAAGTAACAAAACTCTATCCCTTTAGTTATGCAAAAAAGTGCTTCCTCAATAAAAAATTTGAAAGTAAATTCATCCAGTTCACGAGATCATGTGCGAAAACTTATCTCATGAACTTTTGATCTTAAGGAATCCTGTTTATTGGCCTCGCAGTGTTTAGATGTCTAGTTGACTGCTTTATGCTGAGAGTTTATAAACTATAATCAATCTAATGCTCACTTTGCACCCGAACGAGGGGAAGAATGTGCAAAAAATAAAATCTATGGACTTGTAGCATAAATTGCTTGGATTTAGAGTATTATCTTAGTCTTTTTGAATAATAAATGTGCATAAAATATACTCCAATGCTCAAATTGAGTAAGAGTACAAAATCCCTTGACGGTATCCACGCTGAGTAATCCGAGAAAGGCGAGGGAATACTAAGAGGATAATTAAAGTAAAAGCAAGCATTTCTAATTCACTCCAATGCTCAGAAATGAGTAAGAGTATCAATGTGAATCTTCTGGTGGTATCCACGCTGAGTAATACGTGAAAGGCAGGGTATAACTAAAAGAGGACCACGTTAAAAGCTGCTCTATTTACTCCAACGCTCTAAATAGAGTATGAGTATCAAAAGGACCTTTTCAACGGTATCCACACTGAGTAATATCAGAAAGGTGGGGGAAAACTCGGATAAGGAAGAAAGCACATCAATAACTCAAAGACTATTTTGATCCTCAAATTTTGATCTGTTTATGCTCAATTTCCACAAATTTTGTTTAACAAATTC
>CATIWM010413813.1:0-12530 GCA_949671775.1 Mallotus repandus | reverse complement strand
CAACATTTTTTTCTAACATTTTTTCTACTATCTTCATTTTTTTCTCAACATTTTTTCTATTTTTATAGTACTATATTTATCTTTTTTTTCTCAACTTTTTTTCTAATGTCTTCATCTTTTTTTTCTCAACTTTTTTTGTTCAGCTTTTTTTAAGGTACTATTTTCATTTTTTTCTCAACATTTTTTTCTCTTAAGACCTTTTTTTTTTTCAAATGAATAATTATGAACTAAACATCTTCAATTGTTGTTAAACCAAACAATAAACATCTTCAACTATTGTAACAACAATAAATAAATAAAATTTTCTCCTTTTATATTCTTAAAGAATGATGATTTTTTTTACTTTAATTTGTTTATTAAAATGTCTAACAACTTTTTTTAAAAAAAAAAAATATTTGATACTTATTGATCATCAATATGTAACAAGTTTACAATCCTTATGATGTATTTGTAACATCAACAAAAAAAATGAAAAATCAACAAAAATCAACAAACCGAAACAAAAAAAATTAAAGACAACAACTGAAACAACAAAATAACAAAAATTAACAAAATTCTATGTTGTTTATTATTGTTAATTTTTGTTGATCGTTGTTGATTTTGTTGATTGATGTTTATTTTTATTGATTTTTTTATTATTTTTTAACTTATTTTTCATTATTAATTACAAAATTAAGGCTATAAATAAAATTTTTACTTTTATTAGTATTAATGACAAAAATAAATTTTTTTTATCTATCTCATAATTTTTATTGTTATTTTTTATTTTTAACAAAAATCAATAAATATAAACAAAGAGAAACAACAAAAACAATTGAAAGCTACAACTGAAATAACAAAATCAACAAAAACAATAAAAATTTGTAGTTGTTAATTTTTGTTGTTTTTTCCGTTTTTTCATCATTAATAATAAAATTACGACCATAAATATAATTTTTACTTTTATTAGTATCAGTAATAAAAATAATAATTTATTTGATATATTTAATAATTTTTTGTTATTTTTATTGAAAAAATAATTATTGAATACTATGGGTGATTTTTACTTTAATTAGTTTAATTTCTAAATTTTAAATAATTATAAAAAATAATTATTGAAGACTATGGATAGTTTTTAGTTTAATTAGCTTAATTTTTATATTCTACATAATAATAAGTTTTAAAATAAAAAAATTGTTATTTAGAATATAAAATTAAATTATTTAGAATATAAAAAGAAGATTAGGAGTGATATTGTGTGTTTTTGTTTCAGGGGTTGTATGTTTGACAAGGTCTATCGCTATTCTTGCTATTGCTTTGACAACTTTAAGCACTACTTTTCCAAAACATACAATTGTAGAAATAATGAAGATTCACAAAAAAAAAAAAAATGGAAAACGCCCAAAACAGAATGAAAATATAGAGCCACACCTAGGATAAAAGTGAAAAGTGAAAAAACAAAAGTGAAAAGAAATTTTGGGTCAGGTCACGAATAATAAAAATGTGGTCAACTGAGACATGAGGTGAAATTTTCTCTAATATATTTCAACATAAAATTTAAATATGGACCTAAATAATAATATAAAATGTCAAGAATTCAAATTTTAACTTTTTAAAAAAAATAAATTTCTCGTGTGGCAAATATTAACATAATTTTCTTATTAATATTAAAGGATGGAGGACCTATAATATAAAAATAATGATGTATAAATAGGAGTATTCGATTGGTTCGGTCAATTTTTAGCTATTTTTATAATCGAGTCAAATTAATTGATCTAAATCAAATCAAATCAGAAACCAAATCAAACTGAATCAAAGTAATTGAACCAAACTAAATTTTACAAATATTAATTATTTTAATATTTCTATATTAAATTATTGTGCTATTGAAAAATAAAAAATAAAAATACATAATTTCAATTAATTAATTTTTAATATAAAACTAAACCAAGATTACAGTTTGGTTCTATTCATAAAATTAAAAATATGAAGTAATAAAATTGAACCGAGTCAGTTCGGTTCATTTGGAAGCCTTACTCATTTCCATGTGTAAAATCGTGCAAAATAAAAAAAAAAAAAATTCCTCCAAAAATACTTTACCATAAATTCATTTCTTCCTACTTATATGGTTATATTAGTCAATTTATAAAGTATCTAATATTTCTAGCCAAAATGTTTTGAATAGATTATATCCATTTAAGGCTTGAACTAACCCAACAAGTCTAAATAAGTCCAAAATAAAACGTGACTATGTCATCCCCGGGCACATTCATGCAACTTTGGTTTTATATCATCCTTTTAAGGATCATGTCAAATTAAGAATATGAATTAAAATTGGTCGAATGCTCACTTTCACCTCTGAATTTTACCCTTTTAATCCATAATATTCATAAACTTTCATGTTAATCCATCCAAATTTTTAAACTTTAATTTTGAAACTCTTTCACCTCTAAAACATTAAAAAAAAAAAATGCTTGAAGAATACTTACTCTAACATGGAAACTTAAAAATACTGAATTAAAAAAAAAAGCTTATGCAGCATCAAAATTATAAAAAATTAAAATATTACCATTAATTATTTAATTATTAAAAATAAAAAATAACTTTAATTTTTTTCCTTTTTTTTTAGCTTTCTTCTCGATCTACTTGAATGAATTCCCAACAACCACTGCTTCCATGACCACATCCAACTATGCGGAAAATCTAAAAATTGTATGTGTCCTTGCTTGAGCATATCCACTAGCAAATCTGAAAATTTTGGTTCCACCAACTATAAACATTTTCCTAGCCCCAGCAAGTACAATGTTATGTCCCAAAAGACTGAGTGTGCTACCATTATATTTTCTATCAAAGGAACTCAAAGTTAAAAACAATCACCAACTCAACATCACTTTGAGATGCAGAACCATACATCCCTTGCGCCTTTCTTCCAAGCTTGGAGTTAATGTTAGGCTCCATCGTCAGTGGATCATCAACCATGAGTACGGATACGATGAATGTCGATGAGTTTGTGCCTAGCTTTATGATGAGGATTGCAGCAGGGTGTTTGCTCGTGACTATGTCGTAGAGGTGGAAGTGGGTTAGTTTATCCTTCTTCAAGCCTATTAACTCTAGGGCTAATCTTCTTGAGAAGCATTTGAGCTTTTGTTGTGGAAATAAATAAGAGAATTAGCATTGTAAATGCGAGAAAATGAAGGGCCTTCGCCATTGTGCAAGGGGTGAATTTAACGATGAAGGTTGAAGATGGTATAATCGAAATAAACGTTTTACACTTTATTTATTTTAGTCCCTTATCTTTTTTGCACTTTTAGTGTGTATATATATATATATTTAATGAATACAGATCAGCATGATTTGGCTACTTCAAGTGCCTAAAAAAAACTGGAAACACGTGATGGTCGACCTGATGATGAATGAGCTAAACAAAATAAAAAATATATTTACAGAGATTCAAATTGAAAGTTTAAATATTTGATGGATTAAAATGAAAATTGATACCAATAGAGCAAAATTTAACCTCTTTATAATTAATTTGATTTAATTTCCTTGAAAATAAAAATTCATTCGAGAGAATTCGGAAGCAATCTTGAACCGGAATAGAAACCAATTCTGGTCCAGTTCCACTTTGATTGAACCGTAAACTGCTGGTTCCAAATTAAAAACATACACTACATCAAACTGTGATCCGCGGCCACCCCTACGTACGCTACATCAACTGCCCTAATTAACATATACAACAATGTTATTTAAAAGCATACAAACAAACCAGCTAACAAAAAAGGTCCCGTCTGCGAAATCAAAGGAATGATGCCATTTTATGCAGGATGCTACGCTTTAACTGCAATGGAAGATTGCTGTCCACTAATTACACGTTACCATACTTAAAAAAAAAAACACAACTTCACCCGGATTGAGCAACCATCACAAAGCATTTGTTCTGAAGACTTCCATCAGAGTCTTTACTCATTAGCAAGCTTCGGAAAAACAAACCAGACCACTAACGGATGCAAAGACACTTTGGAGATTAATAAATAATCCGAAGAAATAAGTCCAAATGGGCAATATCTACGTAATATCTACCATATATACGTTATCATAGTATTACAACATTTTCTACATCTCTAGGTACAAAATTATGGAACCATGCCATTTTACAGAAGAATGATAATTTTTTGCTGAAGAGGAATAATAGCATTTCTAAGAAACAGTTTTGCCTTTGCAGGAGAGCTTTTGTTTTATTTTGTTTCGCTTCCCTAAAGGCTTTCCCATCAACATCTTTTAGTGCAGCCGCCACCAAAAAGGATTGAAGAGCTTCACTTTCTGAAGTTCATAACAAACCCCCATTCTTTTCATCCATATGCATATACACACATATGCTGAGTGTCAAATAATCAATAGTAACAATCAGCCATTAGCACTGCAACATCATGAGAACCCACGACATCATGTGAACCAATAATAATACCATATACTAGACAGTTTCTCATGGAAAAGCACCTAGAACATTAAGTAATTATCATTTTTCATCCTCTTTTCCCATTCCTCCCCCATAGACTGCCAATGGGATACATCATATCCGAACTTCTCCCCCAAAAGCCCAAAAACAAAAAAAGGCAAAACAAAACACATAAAAATTTCCATGTAGAAGATGCAAATGGAACATGCACAAAACACTATCTTAATCTGAAAAATTCCATGAACTGTGAAAATAAATACATTAATGCTATGTTTGGATGCAAAAGATTTTATCATGGATTTCGACTAGGATTAAATCTCTTGTTTGGCAATTTTGTTGATTTGTATTCATGTGGATTTGAAACAAATCTACAACAGATTTAAAAGCAACCAAATGCTTGCATCCAAACACACCCTCTGATACAAAAGAAAAGCTTAAGACCTATATCATAATCTTATCTCAATATTTTGATGTCTGGGTAAACGGTCGGCCCCCTCTTATCACCCAGTATGTCTGCATCAATGGAACAGACATGACCACTCCTATATAGGTTAAAGGCTTACCAACTAGAGGTTCATGCAAGACAAATAGATACATCCTTCAGACAAAAAAGTCACGATTTCAGAAAACAACTTTAATATATACGCCTGGATGTTGAAATTCCGATAGCATGTAACATATCACCAGATTCTCACCAACACCCGAACTAGCCTATGCTTATCTCAGAGAGTATAGCTAACAACAGATAGACAAAGGGAATGATGAAAACAAAAGAAGGGTAAAAATTTGGGTTCCTCTTTAGCAGTCCTGTGTTTCCACAATTGCCTACTAGCAAATAAAGTTATCAACTTGGTCCATATATTTCTATAAAAACACAGAAACAGTCATAAACAATATAAAATCAGAAAGAAAAAGGAAAACAAAAAAATGCCAAGTTACTTATGTCCAAAGCTACAGGCAGACAGAGATGAAGAGAGTCTTGAAAGGCCAAACAGACTTACGGTGTTTAACTAAAGAATGGCTTAAGTATGGAACAACCTAGCACAAGCCTTTGTTGTATACCCCACTATTTGGTCCCAAAAAAAAACATCTTGAGAATTTAAAGAATGAAGAGGAACAGGGAAGGAACATAGGTATATAGAAAACGGCAAAAAGGGTCAATTATCCTTGACAGAACCCACAGCCAGTTTTAAAACAAAAGCGCTAATCAGCTGTTTTGCTAAAGGCAAAGTGAGAACTTTGAGCCATTCATTCTAGATTATTAAGTTGATTTTAAGGACACTGGGATAATAACAAATAGAACTAAACCATAGCAATTTCAATATCACATGAGACAACCATAGGTCATTTCTCGTTTTGATCATGACCAACAAACTGAACACAAATAATCACCCCATGAATTAATTACAAGATCAACGATATAAATGGAAGTAGAACCTACATTGAACCAATAATCCGATATACAATGTTACCATCAAACAAACAGTTTTTACCAATTGAGATAGCTCAATATCTAAATCTCAGTTAAAAAAAAAAAAAGACCCAAGTACTTCTTCAAATTGTTATAGTAAAACCCAAATTTAAGAAGTACCCAACATCAAAATATTCAAATAACCGTACCAAATATTACATACTAGAAACTTACAAAGGGTGCCATTTCTTTATCTGATTACAAACGCCTCCCCTCCTTAGACATCCATGTTCTCCATCTGAATGTTGCTTTTCAAAGGCACATATTCTCCAAGGTAACCACCAAGATGCTCATGCAAAGCAATCTTATCAATTCCCTGGTGATGATAGCTCTTGCAAACATAGTAAAATACGCTCTGGACCAACAAACCCACAAGATTTACAATCACCAAAACCCCAACTAGAAATCCCCCAACAACGATTCTTGAGAAAACACCATAATTGTCTCCACCGTGCACCACAACAGACCCAAAAATCCCTCCAATAACTCCACAAATTGCTAAATATCCAAAAACAAGAACCACCGCGACACGAATCTTTCCCTTCAGCAACTCATAACTCTTCTTCATAGCAGCAAACCCATAAATATGTTCAAGAACAGAAACCACACTAGCCAAGTGCCATAAAGCAGTTATATAAACATGGACAACCAAGAAAAGCAAGAAAATCACCAGCACAGAGAAAATAACTAAAAGAGGATTCTGGGTATCAATAGCAATAACCAAAATAACCAAGAAAACAAGAAATACAGAGTTATAAATAACCATCAACAAAGAAACCCACAAAAAAGTAATAAACAAACGCTTAAAGACTCTGGGTATCGCAGAGATGGTGGAAGAGAAAGAAACAGGCTTAGAGGTATAAAGAGAAGCAACAGTGAAAACGACAGCAGCAGTTGAAAGAAGAGAGAAAGCAAAAACAAATATAACATAACAGAACTGAAAGATCAAGAGAAGAGTCCATTCATGGCGAGTTTGAGATGGGTCAGCAGATGGGTGGTCTTCAAGCTGAGATAGAAGAGGATGGGTGAAGAGGGAATGGGCCAAGATGGCAAATGAAAGAGGGAAAATCAGAGTTAGGGTTATGAGATAAAAGGTTTTTGGAGAACGTTTTGGGATAGAGATTGATTCTCTCAAAATGTCTGGTATTGTAAAGAATTGGAGCTCTTCCGGTGCTAGATCCATGGTGTTTATGGATGGTGTAGCACTGATCTATGAAGGAGAAGAACGGACTTACAATTTATGCAAGAAAGAGAGAAAATGAGGTCGACACCTAAAACAAGGGACAAAGAGAAGGAAAGAGACAAGAGGAAGAAGAAAGTAAGCTGGTGATTTAATTTAGCTTTTAACTAGTTTGGGATTTGGGACTCAAGTAATTTAGGATAGCATCTTTAATTATTTTCCTTTCTTTAGAATTATTCTATTTTGTGTTTGTTAGGATAACATTACCGTTCCTAATAGTTTTATAAATTACTATATTATTGGTTCTTTCTATTCTTATTTTGTCTTAAAATCAAGTAATATACTTTATTTAAGAAAATTTATTTAAATTTATGAAAAATATAAAAATTATTATATTTTTTATAAAATAACATCATTTTCTGAAAATATAAAAATTAAAGTGTTTTTTCATTATAACTTGTTATATTTTACATTGAATTGTATAATAGAAAAAAAGGATAACAACAATTTCAGTCCTATAAGTTAAAAGTGATTTTTAATTTAGTCCTATAATGTTAATTTTTTACAATTGAGTACACAAAAAATTTAAAAAATAAACTGTTAGTCCTAAGCCGTTATTTCTAACGGAATGAGCACACATGACATTTATTCGCCTACGTGTCATCTTTATGTGGACTAACACCATCCACATGGCTTGCCTATATGTCATCCTAGTCATCATCTTCTTCTTCTCCATTTTCTTCATCTTCATCTTCTTCTTATTTCTTTCTTTCTTTCTTTCTTTCTTCTTTATCTTCTGCAACATCACCAGACTTCTTCTTTCTTTCTTTCTTTCTTTCTTTCTTCTTCTTCTTCTTCACCAAACCCATCTCTTCTCTAAATTCTCTTAAAAAAAAATTCTGCAGAACCACAGTTAAGAAGAAAAGTATTTAAAAAAAAAATTCTACTGAACCATAGAGCATCACGTGAAGTTTCTCAACATACCATCTTTATGGTTGACCACACTCCCTATCCAATCAACTCCTAGTTTCTCAACATGGTCTGTAGCAAATGACATCAACAGATTGAAAAACTTCATTCACCGACTACATAAGTAATGCTTGAATTCTTGTTTAATTAGCGAAGCTGCGAACCGCAAGTTCAAAATAGGAAGCTTCTCCAAATAAGAGTAACAAATTTGACATATCAACAACTTCTCTTCATGATGGTTATCAATTTCCTTATCAAAGACCCGCCTCACAATATCTCCTTTTGATACCACATAATTTGTTGATTTCAGTAGCCACTCTAAAAGATTATCAAAGAAACCAATCCAATGACCAAAAGTAGAAGATAGATAGCCAAAACTCAATTCAATCACTTTCTCCACTTGGGTTGGCACCTCTTCAGCATTAGAGCTATATGCTGATGTTTTCAAAGAGAAGTATTTCAGCACATTCACAACAAGCCTTTGTCTTTCCCCATCATCTTCGTCCTCCAACAACTTGATGCACAAGAACCACATCTCCAACACTTGACTAGCATACATATTAACAATTTCCTTACGTTCAAAACTGAAACTTGAACTTTTGGAGGGGATTTTCGTGACTAAACATAGAAGAACCAACAAATTCAGCTTGCTTAAGCAAACCAGATGCAATTATAGATTCAGTTGCTGCCTCACGCATATTTACTGGTTTAGAAGTATAACTATATTCTTTAATCATGTCAATGAAAAAGGAAATACATTCATATAAGTAGGTTGTTTTTTCCAATTGATTTGATTTGGTACATCTAGCAGTGCTCTCATCCATATAGGCAATAACATTAGTGGTTAAAGAACTTGCATACTCTTTTACACATATAGCTATGTAGCAGATAAGAGTCTCTCTCATCTTCATATGTCTTGTGAGTCCATATAAGGATATCAACTTATCCCAAAACTGACGAATGGAATCAAAATGATGACTAGGACTGGTGATGCGGGAGAAGATGAAGAAGAAAGAATGAAAGAAAGAAAGAAAGAAGAGAAGAGAAGAAGAAAAAAATGATGATGATGATGACTAGGATGACATATAGGCATGCCATGTGGATGGTGTCAGTCCATATAGAGATGACCAGGATGACACGTAGGCAAATAATTGCCATGTGTGCTCATTTCGTTAGAGATAACGGTTTAGGACTAACAGTTTATTTTTTAAATTCTTTGCGTACTTAATTGTAAAAAATTAATGTTATAAGACTAAATTATAAATCGCCTATAACTTATAAGACTGGAAGTGTTGTTATCCCTGGAAAAAATAAACCACTTTTTATGAAATTAATTTGGGAAAATTACATAAAAAAACCCTAACATTTAAGTGTACTTTCAAATAAACCCTATCCAATTTTTTCTTTCAAATAAAACCACAACCTTTGAAACGTTATAAAAAAAACCCTCCTTGGATGACTGTATTGGTAATAGGAGATGAAGCAGTTTTTTTCTGATCCATGGGGCCCACTTGGATGACTGTACTGGTAATAGGAGATGAAACCGATGCATTTGCCCCCAAAATTGATATTTTCTCCCCTCCAATTGAGTGTTTCATTTTGGATTAGCATATTGATTAGATAGATAAAAGTGCAACTTAGTTATTACAACTAAAAATTTAGTATAGTAAGTATATGAAATTTCAACTTAGCATACTAGATATATGAAATTTCAACAAAAACTCAGCATTACCAGTACAGTCATCCAAGGAGGGCTTTTTTTTATAATATTTTAAAGGTTGTGGTTTTATTTGAAAGAAAAAATTGGATAAAGTTTTATTTGAAAGTACCCCCAAAGGTTGGGGTTTTTTTTATGTAATATCCCCAATTAATTTTTATAATTATATAAATATAAATTATTTGAATTAATTTTACATAAAATTATTTTAAATTAACAAAAAATAGTGATAGTTGATGAAAATATATCAAATTACAATAAAATATTAATTTTTACACTTAGAAAATATAATGTTATTTAACAAAAAAAAATATACACAACAATTAATTCCATAATAATGGTTGAATTTTATACAAATTAATAATTTAACAAAAAAATATGTCAAGTGATAAAAAAAATACTAATTCTTATATTTATGAGAAATAATATTATTTCATAAAAATAAAGTAAAATTTTTAAATTTTTCAAAAATTTTGATAAATTTTTCAAAAATTTTGATAAATTTTTGCAAACAATGTATGTTACTTTGTTTATAGAAGACACCTATATTATTTTTCAATTAAGTCCTATAAAAAAAATTTCACAATTAAATTCTATACATTTTTTTAAAAGTCTTTTGTTTGTTTTATTGGCCAGTCAAAATAATTTTTGTTAGTCAACCCTTAAAAGTTAAGGTTTTTTTTTTCTTCAATCCTAAAACTATAAAAAAATATATTATTTTTTATATTAAAATAAATAATATTTTTATTTTTATTTGTGCCTTCTTCTATTACTTAATTTTTATGATAACTATGGTTTCGTTTGTTTGTGGAAAATATTTTTCAGAAAAAATATTTTCCAAAAAAAATATTTTTCGATGTTTGGATGCAACACTAGAAGGCAATAAACGAGGTGAGAAGATATTAAAAAGTAAAAGAGAAGACAATAAATGAGGAGAGAAGACATTAGAAAAAAGTACTGGAAAATAATTTATCATCCTTAGAATGAGAAATCATTTTCCCTTGTTTTGAAGTTACTTTCATTTGACTTATTTTTTTGGAATTTTTTAATTAATAGACCAAAAATAAAAATAATATAAAAAAGTCACATTTACCAAAAATATTTTCAAAAATAGCTTTAAAGATTTTTTTTTCAAATCTAGCTCATATATAAGATTACCTTTTTCAGCTTCCAAAACAAGTAAAATTTGTATCCTAAACAAGCACTGATTCCTAAAAAAACACAATCAGCTGAACGAATCTTCTTGACCAATCAATTAGCTCAAACTTCTTCTCCAATCAATTTCACTTTTCTCTTCAATCCATCAAAATTGCAACCAGCTCAAACTTTCATTTTAATTCTCCAATCATTTTTTGTTGCTTTTTTCTTCTCATGTTTATGATAGCAATCATCTCCAACTCAAGTTTCTCAATCTAAAAAACCTAGGCCTGTAATAAGTTTGTTCAACAAATCAGAGGGATCAACATTCAAATAATAATTGAAATAACATTGAAGATCAAAAGGAATAATCATTCAAAAACCAAGTACGCATCTTATAAACATATCAAATATGGTTTTCTATTTTTCTGAAATCACATTTTTTCAATAAGAAACACTAAATAATGATAAAAAAATAAAAAATAATATATAAACTTATTTTAAACAATATAAATGTTGTTTCATTGGTTATAAATAATAAAAATAAATTCATCACCAGATTCTTAGAAACAAAAAAAGCAACAAGAAACAACAAAAGTTGAAACATGAGGGAAAAAAGCAACACTAAGAAACAAGAAGCAATAAAAAGATGAAAAGATGAGAAAGAAAGCAACAATGCTTAAAATATCAAAATGACTAACCAATTTCTTTGATTTTTTAATTACAAGTACAATGGAGGTCATACCTGTTTTCATTCATCATAATGGGAATTGGAATAAAGTAATGGATTATGTTGATTTTGAAGTGACAGGAACTACTATACAACAAAATTACGGCTTTGACAAAATTTTAAAAATACTATCAGAGCAGATTCAAAATGGAACAGATTTTTAACAAATGACTATACAATACAAAGTCAAAGAAAATTATCCACCTTTAAAAATAGAAGACAATACAACTCACTTATTCTTTTTTACAAATAAAGAATAAAGAGTCTGATTTCACAAAATTCCCTTTATGCATCCATGTTTATAAGAAGGAATTTCTAAAAATAACCTTTAACAATGACATGTTGCTGCTGCAATAACAATCAACAACTCAAACAGATCTGGTATCACTTTCTAAACACAACTCAACAAACACAGAAGAAAATAACCAAAATTCAGATTTTTTGAATTATGAATAAATAATGATAGACACGCTTCTACAAGAAGATATGAGTGAAGAATCATTAATAATCTATAATAAAATAGTAACAGAACCTGAAGAAGGTGTAATATACAACAACAAAGAAGAATTCAAAAAAGCATTAAGATTTAGTACTATCAAGAACCACTTCCACTACAGAACTGATAAGATAAACTGATGTGAACCCAAGTTCAAAGCCTAAAGAGATCCAAGATCCATTAATAATACAAGAAGGCCCAATCACAAGGTCCAAATCCAAGAAGCTTCAAGAAGCCATATTGGGTTTAATTAGTGACATTTGGAAAGCCCAAGAATTTCAACCCAATAAGGCATCCATGGAGGCCCAAGGAATAATATTTAACTTGTTTTTGTGTTAATAACAATTAGGGTTACATGTAGCCACCATATACAAGTTAATGGGGTAATTAATACC